>CM045014.1:41135069-41202569 GCA_024542945.1 allo-octoploid hybrid of Carassius auratus x Cyprinus carpio | reverse complement strand
GCAGAAAGCACAGCAGAGGCGTTGTTTAGCGTGGAAATGAAACAGGAAAGCGGCCCCATTAGGAGGAGACATGCTGCGTTTAATTGGCTAATCAAAACCACCTCAAATAGGTTTATTAACAGCAGAAGTAATCAGTGCTGATTGGATAAACATATTTGAATTGAGAGACAGAATGTGAGCGAGAAGAGAGGAAAAATATTTGAAAATAAAGTGGAAAGGTGCAGGCGGTGCTTCATCTGTTTAGCATGAGACGCTAGCCCAGATTTACAGCCATGATTAGCCACATTCACTCAAGCGCATTAAACTTTCGCCCAGCGCACTAACTCCGAGCGCCATATGGCAGAACTGATTATAGCGCTGGAGAGGCGCCTCGCGGCCTGGTGAGAGGATGAGCCTCGCCGCGGCTCTGAGGGCCGATGTGAGCATCAGAGATGCATAGGTGTGAAAGTGTTCGAGCTTTCATATGCAGCAGAAGCAGACCTGACTGTCTGTCACAAACATCTGTATTGATGAAGACTGATGAGGTCTGAGAACATGATGCATGATGAATTCATGAAACGCTTGTTAAATATTACCCGTGTTATTGATATTGATTTTAGAGTTAATTTGCAGGGCTGTGGAGAGAAACAGCAGCGTTTCTCTATAAACGAATAGAATCAGGATCCACATCTTCTCTGTGTAGTCAAGCAGTTACATTTAGATTGCAAATATTGCATTTGTAAATGTCAAATGAACAACACTCCCAATTTTAAAATCGTGTCTTCAGTCACTCTCATACATATAAAAATCTAAAGAAACTTTAACAGTGAGCAGAGGCGTTTCAGGCTCCCCATCAAAAAAGTGCTCATATTCTGATGTTTTGGAAATAAATCAGTCGTCTTCACCAGTCGTTCACAAGCTGCATGCTCAGTAAAGAGCTGCTTCATCATGGACAGTTTCCTACTCTGGAATAGGTAAATATCCAGCTAATCCAGTGCTCTTTTTGTTTTCTGTCCTATAAAATATCCTGTTGTATAGTATGCATGATAAACCGCTGCACATGAGCCAGTGCGTAAATGAACTGTCCGAAGGAATCAACCTGAATCACGAACAGCTTTAGACCCAATTAGATCAGGAGAGTGATTCATTCATGGATTTGGCATTGCTAATTCTGATTCTAAAGAGGTGATAGAAACACTTGTGATCCTCAGGTCGGTAAACGTCAATCCCATTGATTTATCAGGAATATTTCATTGGGGCTTGTGGCTAGAGATACCCTTGTCAGTATGAAATTGATTAAAATAAGTTAACTTGGTGTCATGTTCTCATAGAGTAAATGATTTAGAGCAGCAGATGAACAGACACAGGAGGTTAAACATTTAGCTGAAAGGTGCGTGTCTGTCCGAAGGTGTCGTGTTCCTCTGCTGCTGGACAACAGATCGCAGTTAGCACAAAACACACAAAATACATTAATTAGCATACGTATTAAATGCGCATCTAAACGTGCACATCATCAGCTTGAGGTTTAACCTACAGGCGTAAGGGTGAAAAACACTGTTTTTATGGTTTTAGATGTTTCCACCTGTGTGTAGGAGACATGTTGAAGGTGTTTTTTTCGGCTGTGAGGATAGGAGCGGTGCTGAAGCCCTGCGGAGCTGCACATGATTGAATAGCATGGTTTCTGACCTGAGATCAGCGTTTATAAAGCAGATCCCACGGCTGGCCTCAGATCAGTGCAGGCTGAGGAAATCACAGCTATCCCACCCAGACGCGCTGGAGTTTGAGCGCAGATAGCAGCGCGTGTCAGCACTGAAGGTCAGGCCCCCTCGTCCCCTGAGTAGTGCCCTAGAGCGTCTTATCAGTGCTGTGATGAGAGATACACCGGGGAGCGTCTTATCAGCACAGTGTTGTGTGGAGGCGCTGCAGTGCCACGTCTCTGACCTTCATGCGCTCCTCCATTCCTCTGACAGGAAGTGATGCGTTGCGCTGGAGCTCAGGGTTTATAGCAGCATTAGCGCAGCAGGAACACATGCTGAAACCGAGTCACTGACCGAATATGAACGTGCATTAGATGAGTCAATATATTCGATGCAAATATTTTTTCCCTCATTGTTTAAAGAGGCACACAGCTAGAGGATGATTAATATGGGAAATGACTCAAACTCAGCATCGGTGTGCGTCATGTCACAGTTTGTGTGTTTTTGTCCTGTTGCATTTTGGGCATCAGTTCATTATCGTTTGTCAGAATCTACAGAAGGCCTGTTGATTTTCTGTCAATGTTGACCAAGTTAATGTAGCGCAAGTTAATGTACTAATTATAAAGTATTTATTTACTCTAGTACAATAAACAGGGCTTCTGTGAATCTTAAAAAGACCTTAAATCAGAGCAGAAAGTCTTAAATTCATGAAGTCATGGCATTGAATGATGCATGCACTGCATCCTTCCTTAGTGTTTTTGTCTTGTTTTCAAGTACAAACATCTAAACATACTTAAATCAGGATACATTTACTTGAGATGCAAAATGAGGCTGCAAAGTCTTGTTTTCTGTAAACTGAACAAATTAATTGAGTTCATGCTCAAGTTGAAACTCGAGACCAGATATCTGTCAATGGGGAATGAAAACTTGTTTTTGATTTCTGAGCCCATTGACAGATATTTGACCTTTTTAATCATAAATTCACTTTATGTATATTTCTCAAAAACCAAGACTACTACTAAAATTCAGAGGAAGAAACATTAGTGTTGTGCAGTGTGATCAGCATATACAGTGAAGGTTATTTGCATATTTTAGTTAAGCTATTTGTAAAATTAATCAAAAAGTAATGGGGATTGATTGGAAGTTGTATTTTCAAACTCTGGGATGTTGCTAATGCACTCACGCTGCTCTCCTTAGACATTCACATTTAGAGAACTAATTATGTATTGTGTTCCCTATAATTTAATCCTTAATTTCTTTAATTGCTTGTAAAAAAAGACTTAAAGTCTTAATTTACCTTCAGAAAACTTCTGGAAACCTTTAATAAAGGATAATTTTCAGTCTAAAACTCTCCTGCAGATTTGCTCCTTTACTGCAGTTTATTGTGGTCTTCCGCTGGACTCTCCTGCACTTCCTGTTTAACTCGTGCTGTGCTGCAGTTTCCTGGATGTGCTGCTTATAGCACCTCAAACACCCCAGAAAACTGCAGAAGAACCACATTTTTTTTCTGTGTAGATATGAAGTTGAATATTTAAGTGTGTCCAAGTTTATCGACATTACACACAATACATAGTATAAAGCAGTATATACTACATTGCAAATCTCAACTGCCCGATTGCTTCTATTGTCACAAAATGTAAACTATATTATCACCCGGCTAAATGTGACTATGTGACATGAAGGTACTAGGATATTATAAACATTAAAGGGGTCATATGATGCTTTTTTAAAGATCTTTTAAAGATTTTTAAAGATTTGGTATAACAGAATATGCTGACATGCTTTAATGTTCAAAAAAACATTATATTTCAAATACTGTACATTATTGTAGGTCCTCTATGCCCCGCCTACAAAGTCCCTCCTTCTGACAAGCACAGTCTGCTCTGATTGGCCAGCTGACCCAGTGCATTGTGATTGGCCGTACACCACAAGCACTCGACGGAAATGTAACGCCCCTTTCCATAATCATGAGCTTCATCTTTCAAAATAAATGTAAAGACAGTTAATAATGTCCTTAGTTTTAGGATCAGTTCAAGCTGAAAGAGGAACAGAGTCACGTGACAGACACAGAGATGAAGCTCCTGTGTGTTTGCAGTACACAAGCCACGGACTCCACTGTGTGTCTCTCTCTCTCTCTCACACACACACACATATGACACACAAAACTCCGCATTTGAACAGTCAACAGCAAATACTTTAATAACAAAACGTACTTACGGTAGCTGATTCAGAAGCGCCAGATTGTTGTGGCAAAGTCTGAATCTCCTCCTCTCCTAGGTTCACGAAACGGTCGTCCATAAACTGCGTTGCTGTTCTGTTGTAAGTAATCTTATAGCTTTCTAAATGCATCTACTTTCAGAAGGCCAAATAAAGTACTTTTGCTTTCGTCTAGATACACACACATCTCCCTGACATGCTGCTACAACACTAACTGTGTTACTGAAACCACGCCTTCTTTCTTTGTGTAAACATTTGGGCGGCATTATACAAATATTTCCACATAGTGACGTAGCGATGTGGGGGCGTGTTTCAATGAGCCGTTTCAGGGGGGCGTGGACGAGTCTTAACTTTGATAAAGAATATCTCTTTGGATTTGAGACTTAAGTCTTTGCAGCTTTACATATCTTCATGCACCAAAAGCTTGTAACACTCCAAAGAGAAAGGAAAAATTGAAATCGCATGATATGACCCCTTTAACATCTTGATTGTTGATGTAAAGCTGATTTGAAGCAATACATGAAAAGTGCTGAACAAATCAGTTTGACTTGAGAGTCTCTTACAGTAGACCGTTTAACAATAACACGTGCTATTAATGTAAAAACAGATGGAACGGCTGAGAACTTCATCTGTGAATGGCCCTAACCTCTGAGACATTGATCTGATCACTGCCGACTGACTGATGATCAGTAATGGGAAACTAACTGTATATTGACAATGTAACACCTTTATTATTTTTTCAATGATTTGCTCATCTGCCACTGTAATGTCTTAAAATGACCTTCATTTGAGGGCTTCTCTCTCTATATGTGATTTAATTGTAATACGATTAATTAATTTGATAAATCGATTGACAGCTTGTGTGCTGAAGCTCATTACAATCATGATCATATTGGTCATATTCTCCCACTCCCATTTATATTTGCTCCCATTTAGCAGTCCCTCATACTACTGCTATTCTTGTGTCCAGTCTTGTCATCCCCGCATAGATTATTGTAACTCTTTGGTCTTCCTCACAAATCCCTCTATAAGCTTCAATTGCTTCAAAACTCAGCAGGCCGTATTATCGCCAGAATCCCCTCCCCACCCCTTCACCACATCACCCCTGTTTAACAGCAGCTTCACTGGCTTCCGGTTAAGTTTCGCATTGACTTTAAGATTCTCTTGTTCACTTTCAAGGTCATCCATAATCTTATAATCATTATTATTATTATTATTATTATTATTATTATTATTATTATTATTATTATTATTATTTCCGGTCTCATCCTTTTTCCCTCAGCATCTCATCGGATCAGTCGTTTTGAGAACCAGTGGCTGAAATAGAGCCGGTCCAGACCAGAGTCCGGCCGCTCTAATAAGGTGCGGATTTGAGGCTCTTGGTGTGTGGGAGGCAAATTGCTTTTTGACACTTTAGTTAAGCTGGTAATACAGAGTAATTTACTGCAGACGGTTTGGGTTGAATTGCCCTTCACTGATGGTCTGTGTGTTTGTTGTCTTTCACAGACTCACATTGAAACTGCTTCATGGCACACTGGAGAAAACAGTGCATTTTAAAGTAAGAACAGTAGATTTCAGTGGTCCCCTTTGAATCTTATTCTTGTTCAGAAGAGTTTTGGAAGAGTTCTGTCTCTGTTTAAGTTGATGGCAGCAATTCACTTTATTTCCTCATGATGTAAAGAATCGTTTACCTGAAATCCCCAAAATCAGAATGTGATGAAGCTCATAAACTGCATCAAATGTCATTGTGTTAGTCTGGATCGGATTATTTTCTGTTTCGGCCCGAGGAGGAAGAGAGCTCCTTCAGCTGGGGGTTGTTCTTCATCTCCTTCAACCTCTTTTAGGGATTTTTGGCTGCTCTCTGGAGGTGTGTGGCTCAGTTCTTTGTACTGTGACCAGAACTATACAGACACACTGAAGCAAACGGGCTGGAAATGACGTGAAGTCAGAGAGATAGTTCAGCTCTAACACATGCAGCACATGTAACACTGAGATCTCTGGGGAGTTTAGTCGGTGTAAATGATTGTCAGTTTAAACTGCGTGAACATCGCACCAGATGCCTGTTCTAGGAGGTTTTATTTTTAATGAGCTGATATTTAAATGAAGCTAATGAAGTGACATGATGATATTACAGCTGTTTGACAGAGGAATGACTTAAGAGGGTATTAGTGACGGACACACAGCTGAGAATCACAGACAAACATGACACAGTCATGCTATATACCAGGGATCCCCAAATCTGGAGCTCGAGATCCACTTTCCTGCAGAGTTTAGCTGTAACCCTAATCAAACACACCTGAGCATGCTTATCAATGCCAATCAATGTCTTTGGGATCATTAGAAAATCACAGGCAGGTGACTTTGATCAGGGTTGGAGCTAAACTCTGCTGCGCATTGGACCTCCAGGGCAAGATTTGAGGAAGGTGGCTGTATACAGAGAAATACACACACACACACACCGACCACTTTATTACGTACACCTATAGAATTGCTTGGAAACACAAACAATCACATGGCAGCAACTCAATGCATTTAGGCATATAGACTTGCTGAAGGTCAAACCGAGCATCAGAATGGGGAAGAAAGGGGATTTAAGTGACTGAATGTGGAATGGTAGTTGGTGCCAAAAACTGCTGATCTACTGGAATTTTCATGCACAACCATTTCAAGTGTTTACAGAGAATGGTCCGAAAAAGAGAAACTATCCAGTGAGTGGCAGTTGTGTGGACGAAAATGTTTTGTTGAGGTCAAAGGGAGAATGGGCAGACTGGTTAGAGATGATAGAAAGACAACAGTAACTCAACCTGGTGCCGCTCCTGTCTGCTAAGAACAAGGAGGATACAATTCGCACAGGCTCACCTAAATAGGACAATAGATGATTGGAAAAACGTTGCCTGGTCTGATGAATCTCGATTTCTGCTGCAACATTCAGATGGTAGAGTCACCAGATCTCAATCCAATAGAGCAGCTTCAGGATGTGGTGGAAGGGGAGATTCACATCATGGATGCGCAGCCGACAAATCTGCAGCAACTGCGTGATGCTATCATGTCCAGCTGAGGAAGTTTAACCTGCCACAGGAGCTGCTGAAACAGTTCTACTCAGCCGTCATTGAGTCTGTCCTGTGCACTTCAATAACTGTCTGGTTTGGTTCAGCTACAAAATCAGACATCAGAAGACTACAGAGAACGGTTCGGACTGCTGAAAGGATTATTGGTGCTATCCTGCCCACCCTCCAAGAACTGTATACATCCAGAGTGAGGAAAAGAGCTCAGAAAATCACTCTGGATCCCTCTCATCCAAGTTACCCCCTTTTTGAACTTTTGACATCTGGCCGGCGCTTCAGAGCCGCAAATACCAGGACAGTCAGGCACAAGAACAGTTTCTTCCCCCAGGCAATCTACCTCATGAACAGTTAAATGTTCCCCACTTATGAAAAAATGTGCAGTATTCTTATATTTATTTGTTACCCCTCCATCCAAGTACATCTCTGCATCTTACTCTATTCTAATCCATTGTCATCTATAGCACAACTGTTCATACAATTTATTTATTTGCAATTTGTTTTTTGTTTTTTGTTGTTGTTGTCTCTGTGTACTGGAAGCTTATGTCACTAAAACAAATTCCTTGTATGCGTAAGCATACTTGGCAATAAAGCTCTTTCTGATTCTGATTTCTGATATGGGCCAAAATCTCTGAGGACTGTTTCCAACACCTTGTTGAATCTGTGCCACAAATAATTAAGGCAGTACTGAAGGCAAAAGGGGGTCCAACCCGGTACTAGCAAGGTGTACCTAACAACGGGGTTACAGGTCAGTAGGGCTGGGCAAAAAATGGAATGCGAATTTCATGCGCATCTCGTCAGTAAAGCCGCTCCTGTGATTAGTAGTTAATCTCTAGCACGTGCGTTCAGATCAGAGAATGTGAGCGGAGTGGAGCGGCAACAATTTTATGGGATGAAATTAGACTCAAAATGATTAATAGATGCACACAAAATTATCCATGTACTGCACAAATTTTATACATGTATCTTACTAATCACAAACAAATGCCTTTCAGTTTGAGTCTGTGGAATTCGGGATTAAATGATTGTGCAGCGATTTGTACAAATACAGACATGTTTACAAATAAAAATGTTCTGTTCTGCATTAATATATCATAAATTGCTCATGCAAAAAGAATCCATGCATATGTGGATCAAGTAACACACGTGCATTAATTGACGTCTAGTTCAAGTCGATCTTGTTCGGTTCAGTTGGATTTTGAGACTTAATTTTCGCAGTATACAGTATTTCACATCACACACACACATCTACCAACGAACAAGGCCAAGTGCAATTCATTAACGTGTTCACGATTTGAAAAATTTGCAAATGTGCGTCACTACACTGAAACAAATGCTTTTCAACTGGTGTCTGCAGAGTTAAGAATTACATTAATGTGCAGCATGTTGTTCAAATAGAGATATATTTGTGAATACAAATGTTATAGTTTGTATTAAATTATCATAATTTGTGCATGTAGCGATTAAAATGTGCATTTGTGGATCAGGCGATGCGCGTGCATTCATTCACGTCTCTTCTGAGTCGATTCTATTTGATTCATTTGAATTTTGAGACTTTCGTTCCACCCTTTTAGCCTTGCCCAATCCACACACACAGCTCGCGATCCACATGCAGCTGAGTTAAAGAAAATCAGCGAACACTAGTTGGCACTAGCCCCAGTCACATGTGCGCATTCCATTGAGTACAGTTTTATGAATGTTACATTGTGTTTTCTTTGTTTCTTTTTGGTTTGGCTATTCTCCTCTGCCTGTAGAAATACAATAAAGATGTTTCATTGAACTTGTTCTAACTTAACTTGTCTTAAGACATAGAATAGCTTATATTAATTTTGCCAAACAAGAAATTTGTGACAATAGCCTACTATCATTCATTACCGATTTTGAACGTGATTTTGTGTAGCTTGTCAGTGAACTACGGCTCTGTGTAGTAAATGCCGCTCCGCATTTACTGGGAGCGGAGTGATTATTAAATGCTCAGAGCGCAGAGGGGAAATTGTTGCCGCTCCACTCTGCTCACATACTCTGATCTTGAAGGCTTTACTGACGAGATGCGCATGAAAATCGCATTTGATTTTTTTGCCCAGCCCTACAGGTCAGAGGTCAGCACAACTCTATGACCTCTGTCTAGCAGTGTTTCCTGTGGAAGAAGAAGTGCACACATGCACCTGATGGCAGAGTTCAGAAAGCCCAGCTGGTCACAGAAAAACACTGAAAGAACCAGAGCAGCCAAGCAGAAAATGACCCAATAGATTGTGTTTAAGTTTCACATGCACACACAAACTTACCCAAGTGCAAAAGCAAACATTAACACTCGTCCTAGTGCTGCCGAGTCCGACACCGCATTCAACAAGCACATCACACACACACACACACACACACACACACACACACACACACACACACACACACACACACACACACACACACACACACACACACACACACACACTCACTCTCAGTGGTGTGACCCACGGGGCACGTGGATGTTGAATAAGTGCTTTGCTGTTTCTGTAGTGGACATTATATATGCATACGCATGAAGATGCTCATTATCATCATCTGACAATCACTGACCCTTTAATAAATGGCTTGGCATTAAACATGGTTCCGAGTTCTCCTGCGAGATTTATTCAGTGTGGTCACTCAATATTAACATACTCATTTGCAGCATTTATAATTAATTTTTACACTTAAACATTTTAGGATATTTTAGCTGAAGTTCACGTCAGACGCTGTTGTTTGTGTGTGTGATCTCTGATATGTGAGGACACAATCTTTCAGAATAATCTCATGCACACACACTTCTGATTGAAGAAGATCGTCAGCGTACTGTGCCTGTCAATCAATTTGTGCACATCCGATTGGCTGGAATGTCCTTAGATGGTGGGGTTTTCTGCTGAGGGAGTGTGGTTAAAGGGATGGGATTGGTCTAATTCAGTAAAGTTAAACATGTACCTTTTACAGTTATTCATTTTGCAGATGTTGTTATTCTCAGCGACTTGCAAATGAGGAGGATGACAAGCAGATGAAGTTTAAAGAATAGTTCCACTCTAAAGAAGGGCTGATCTGCTAAGTCGAGAGATTGGTGGAGGAAGACGTGTGTTTAATTGTGAGTGTTTCATGCGGGCAGTTAAATTCTCTCTTCAGAAATAATGGGCAGGTCTTAGTGAAGGCCAACGGGTCAAGAGCAGCAATCAGCCTTTCCAGACAGCGACTCCATTTAGTTTCAGATCAGATTAGAGCAGCGCTGTAATATAAACATCAGTGTTCAGCACAGATCTTCATTAAGATACATCAGCGTAATGAGAGACGATACAGTGTGTGGAACCGAGAATGAATTTGTGTCACTGTGAAGGTCTGGCTGAGCATTTGTGTGTTCTCTTGTGTTTTGTTTCTTTAAAACATGACTTTGGTATTTTCAGTTTTAAGTCAGAGCATTGTGTTTGCTGGTCTCTGAAGGCTGGTTCACACAGGCAAACGGCAGCGTTTCAAACCTTCTGAAGCTGAATGTATGATTTAGCATTTAGCAGGTCATTTTCACACTGAACAGATCTGAAACACCACAGGCAGTTATTTGGACGACCTTAATTTGACAAACCTCAAATCTCAATATGCGCGCAGTTTGTCAATGAATATCCATTTTGAAACCATAATGCTGTCTGTTTGTATTCAGCATACTGCTGTAGCTAATCAAATGTTCCCTTTTGTCTTGCAGGTCTGGAGAATGCCGGAATCTGGAGGCCAGTAGAACGTTCCTCATGTAGGATAAGGCTATTTGGATGAACATGGACAAATGACCCGCAGGTAAAGACTCAGCCATGAGCATCACCTGTGGTCCACAGGACTCAAGATAGCTGCATCACGCCTCTTAACATCAGCCTGAAGGAAACCCAAGAATCACAGTGCTTTGAAACCTCAACTGGAAGCCTCTCAGAGAAAACTTAAATTGGCAACCAAGCTAGGGCTAAAAAGCAGGAATTCCCATCTGTCCCTCATCACCCCCTGCCTGTGCCCGATGCACTGACCAATGGAGAGACTACGGATAGAGTCTGGATAGAGACAGGCCAGGAAAGAGAGAGAAAACGAGTGAACGATTGGCCCGTCTTGGCCTTGTTTGCGATTGAAGTCAAAGAGAAACTCTGAGTGTTATCTCAGCTCTGCTGAGAGCAGGTTTCTGAGCTCGTATCATTGTGGTGGGTGAAATGCAATCCGGGTGCTGGTCCTCTCTCTGGCCCCTGTGGCCCTTGCTGTTGGCCGGACTCTTTCTTTCGGCGGGGGCCCTGGAGTTCGGCGGGGCCCCGGGGCAGTGGGCTCGCTACGCACGCTGGGAAGCCGGCTCCATCGGGGAGCTCAGCTTTAGCCTGAAGACCAACGTGAGCAAGGCGCTGGTTCTGTACCTGGACGACGGCGGGAATTGTGACTTCCTGGAGCTGCTCATCGGCGGCGGACACCTACAGCTACGATTCGCCATCCACTGTGCCGAGCCGGCTGCCCTCCAGATGGAGACCCGCGTCAGCGACGACCGCTGGCACATGGTGCTGCTCACCCGAAACTACCGCGAGACCATGCTGATGGTGGATGGGGAGACCAAAGTGGCAGAGGTGCGTTCCAAGCGCAAGGAGATGGCGGTCGTCAGCGACCTGTTTGTGGGGGGGATCCCACCGGACGTGCGTCTGTCTGCCCTCACGTCCAGCACGGTCAAATATGAGCCTCTGTTTATGGGCTTGATCTCCAATCTGAAGGTGGGCGAGATGCCTCCCACTCTTCTCAACAGCAATGGCATTCATAACGATCTGGAGTATCTGTGCGTCAAGCAGAACCCCTGTCTCAACGGAGGATACTGCACCGTCCAGTTCGGCGAGGTCCACTGCGACTGCTCCCACACGCGCTTCCGAGGAAAATACTGCAAAGAAGGTAAGACGCTTCTTCTGCTTCTTTGTGTTTGCCTAGGTTTGGATGCATCCAGGGGAAATGTTTCAGACGAGGTGTCGTTAGTTTAGCCCTGTGCTTCATTCTTCTGGTTATGGCATTCGATCCGTTGTAATGCTCGTGCTACAGAACCCTTGACTCTTACTGACTGCAGTTCTGGTTTGATTGGACTTTCTCTGTCGCTCTGTTGCTGTTCTGCTTCTGGACATTTTGTGTTAGGCCTTTTAGACAGTACAGGCTGTTCTAAGAGAGATGAATCACTGCTTCTTATATTTTGTTCTCCTCTAAAGCAAGTTTCATTCAATTCTCTCCCAATCGCTCGCTGTCTTCAGTTCCAGAAAGCAATTCAGTTTCTCGGGCGAGATCCATTTTACACTCGTCTACACTCATCCATTACTCTCTCCTCCAAACCCACTGCTTTTACTCTCTTCTCTTGTCTTCTTTCTCTCTATCTCTCCTCTTCATCTCACCTCATCAGTGCTTTGCCTATTATCTCAGCCAGTTCTTTATTTTCAATTTTTCACACTGTCTTTCTGTTGGCTACATTTCTGAGTTATGGCCAGTGTTGCCAACTTAGCAACTTTGTTGCCAAATTTAGTAACTTTAGCAACAAATGCACCTAGCAACAAATTTAGCAATTTTTAAAATTTATTTGGCTACTTTTAGCAACGTTTGATAAGTGACTCAGACAATAAAAAGGCAGACATTTTCCATCCAAATTACACAAAAAGAGGAAACCAAAGATAGGCATTTGCAATTATTTAATAACAGGGCTGCAAACGATTAATCACATTCAAAATAAATGAGTTATTTTGTTTCTGTTTACATACTTTATGTGTGTAATTATATACAAGTGTATATATATATTTTAAATAATATATATATATATATATTTATAATATAATAAAATAAATATATTTAAAATATATATTTAAATAATATATATTATATTATATTATATTATATTATATTATATTATATTATATTATATTATAATACACAGTATACACAGTATAGACATACAGTATAGTATGTAAACAAACTTTTATTTTGAATCTGATAAATCGCGATTAATTTTTTTTCAGCCCGAAATAAAAATAATGATGACAACCCCCCAGAAGATGATGCGTACCCTGGTACAAAATATAAAATATACTGCCAAATTTGGCTTAATCACAATGTCAATAACATATAATCACAACAGTTAATAGTGTTCACTGTCTGTTTGATTATGTGTAATTTGTAACTAACTGAATGATTCTTACTGTACATTTCTGCCATAGTCACCACTAATAGCCTACTCCTAAATATAATGTAGAAACTTAAAATTTTCTGTAAATCTGCTTTTCAGCGATTTGTATCGTGAAAAGTGCTATACATATAAACTTGAATATTGAATAATAATAATAATAATAATAATAATAATAATAATAATAATAGTCGTCAAGTCAAGTCATCTTTATTTATATAGCGCTTTAAACAAAACAGATTGTGTCAAAGCAACTGAACAACATTAATTAGGAAAACAGTGTGTCAATAATGCAAAATGACAGTTAAAGGCAGTTCATCATTGAATTCAGTGATGTCATCATGCAGCTCAGTTCAGTTTAAATAGTATCTGTGCAATAATTTGCAGTCAAGTCAACGATATCGCTGTAAATGAAGTGTCCCCAACTAAGCAAGCCAGACGCGACAGCGGCAAGGAACCAAAACTCCATCAGTGACAGAATGGAGAAAAAACCTTGGGAGAAACCAGGCTCAGTCGGGGGGCGTTCTAATAATAAAAATGATAATTGAATAATTGTTCATTTATGATACACTTTGTTAGTAGCTTGTACCTGCAATTGTTGATCAGTTAATACACTGCAAGAAAAATGGAAAAGATACTAGTAATTTTCCAGGACATTATCCATAGTAACCCTGTAACCCGAAAACACAATGCATGATTTAAATTGCAGGTAAAAAAAAAACAAAAAACAAAAACAAAAAAAAACAATACGGAAAATTCTTTCATATTAACATAGTAGATTGTGCCCTATTTTTTAAAGACATTTCTTAGAGTGTAGTATACTAATTAACTACGAATACACTGCTTAAACCATAATTGTTGAGAATGACATCACAACAACATCATTAAGCAACTTTTAGCAACAAATCAACCTTCCTTTAGCGACTTGCGCTGAAAATTAGTTGGCAGCACTGGTTATGGAACCTTCACTATTTTAAATATTTTCCACGTTTAAGACCAATAGCACAGTGATCAAAACTGTAATTAGCACAACATGTTATACAAATATAAATGCGTATTAATGTTTATAATGTATTTTCTCACTTTATATACAGCTGAATATGTACTGCATGTTTACTTCATAGAATCTGGAGGATATTTATCATTTAGGGAAATTAGAGGGGCCATAAAATGTACTTTTTTTTTTTTTTGCATGTTGTCTGCCCTGATGAAGCTCTTTCATAGATATCTGCATCTGTTCACAGACACAGTAATAACCGAACTGAGCTCTCCAGAGCATTTAAACTGTCCACTGCTCTTCAGAAACCATAGCTGTAGATCCTGCACTTTCTCTTCTGCTCATTTGAACCCTACCCAGCAGTAAATGTGTGATGTTGAGATACAGATTTCAAAGCGAGGATGATTGAGAGATTCAAACACAACCAAAAGCTGCAAACATTCACTGATGCTCAAGAATGTAACGCACGTTATGAAGAACAGAATTAAAGTGTTATTATTTTTTGTCTTGTGAGAAATATGTAAATAGCTTATGTAGTTTCTGAAGGGCATTACTTCAAAATAATCTCATCTCTTATATTTGTATAAATTCTCAAAGTGGTTTATAAACCATTATAAAATGGTTAATAAAACATTTGGCATTTGTTTTATAGTATTCTCTCTTCTGTGTTGGGATGCGAGCCGGAAGTCGTGGAGAGTTTGATACCGCTTGGCTCTCGGCTAAACTGAGAGCAGCATACCAATGCAGCACCGCATGAAACGTTTGTCCTTTTGAAAAAAAAAAGGATATTGCGATGTGTTTCCTTCACTCCGTGTCGACGTGTTTGAGAAACTGTAAAGCAGCTTGTGGGCAGAAACTTGAGTTATTGGCTCTGACTTTCTGCGAATGACACAGTGGGAATAAACTAGCTAAACTTTCGCGGCAGTCGTTGTGTGAGTTCTGTATTAGTTTCTGCATTAGAGATTTATTTCCCTGGGGAATCTTCAGCAAAGGAGTCTAGTGTTTCCCCCTCAGGGTTAGATGAGGTATCAAGGTGTGCTAGTGCTCCATTTCTGTATGTAATGTATGTTTGACTACATACTGTATAGTATTATAGAGTTCCATTGAATGTATTTTCACATTTCTTGCAGTACTGTTTGTGATTTTTGTGATTGATGTTGATCCAGTGGTATGTGTTGGTGACTTCTCCTCTCCAATCACAGAGCGATGTTTAATGATGATTTGCTATAGGCTCTGAACTGATACCTAAAGCACTCTGCAAAAGAGACACAAAACTGCTCCATCTTTACAGATGGTGTGACTTTTTCAGTGGTGATTGAGTCACATCCTTTTAAATTTACATTTTTATAAATATATATGTGTGTGTATATATATATATATATATATATATATATATATATATATATATATATATATATAGGTTTAGTAAGCTTCAATTTGTGCTTTAGGTGCCATGAACTAAAATATGAACAGCTTTTACAGCACTTCTTCATTTTGGTTGATTTCTGCATATACTAATGTATAGTTCCATTAGCTAACAATTATAAACAACACTGCATTTATAAATCAACTTTAAGGTAGATAAGTATATGCTGTAATAATGTTTGTTCAGTGTTAGTTCATGATACTTTTATTAACATTAATGTGCTTATTTTGGTCTTTTGAACTCGAGAACGTGTCTTATGTTCACGTCCCTTTAAAAAGGCACCTGACTCCTCGAGCCTGTTAGAGTGCTAGACTAGTGGCTGTTGCTGGGTTTTCTGTTTGTCTGAGCAGCGGCAGGCGGAGAGCGATCATGTTCTCTCTGCAGTTCTGTTTGCTGACGCTAGTCGAGCAGAAATGACTCTGTTGTTAGTTTATGGAAATGCGTTACAGTCGCTCGGAGCCCTGAAATGATGCCGGGACTGTTTAATGTGGTTTCATGTGTGTTTTCCTCAGAAATGAAGTGCCTCTTGCAGCCTGTCAGCCGTGAGATCTCAGGCCTCTTTCTGTAATTACAGATGTAAAATCAGATTTGCGTGGAGCAGGAGGGCGAGAGATTAAGGGTGCACATTAAGAGTGATCAGTTAAACGACACGAACGATGTGCAGTCGCTTGTGCTGATTGGATTAGAGCAGGTTTATGAGCAAATGTCTCTGGTGTAAATTACCGGCAGATGGCTGTGTTAAACATCTACACGAGGACGAGTCAAACCAGAATGTGCCTCTTAATGTAAATATTATAAATATAACCAGCTCTCAGCCATCGTTGGAGTTGAGCAAACACACACACACACACACACACACACACACACACACACACACACACACACGTATTTCAGCGCATTCAAATGGCTCAGTTTGTCCTCACGGTGAGACTCCAGCACCGGTTCACAGAGACGCCAAAGTGTGGAGGACATTTAGGACAGTAATACATCACTGAGATAATTACACACACACACACACCATGACTGATAGTATCCTCTCACCTGTTTGTGATGGAGATGCACTGAAATAAATCAGTGTAGCATATTAATGAGCCTAATCTGCATGATAAGCCCCTCTCCCGGGGAACAGGGGTCTAGATGTGTTAGTGCCAGTCTCTAGATTTAGATGAATCTCCCCTGAGGATTGTGGGTAATTGAGTCTAGTACAGCGTTGGCAGATGGTTTGTTTTTCCAGCAGACTCTAGATCTTCATATAGGCTTCATTATTACATTGACATTTATTTAATGTAGCAGCTGCTTTTACCCAAACAGCTTATGAATGAGGAACACGACAACACAAGCGATTCATCCTGAGGAGACGACGGCATGCAAAAAGCCGCAGTACAGGGATCCAGTATAAATGAGTGTATTCTGTTCGCACGTGAAGTCTTTGCGCACTTTCTGAAATCCACACTGTGGTAAGTTTGCATGCTAGTGCTCTGCGTTTTTTCTAAAATCCTATATGGTGAGGGCTTCGCGCGGTTGTTTCATGCCCTTTCTTGAGCTGGTAAAAGCCCCATTCATCTTGGGTGCCACTCCACCTATGTTTTCTAAGATACCTATATAAACAGGGTGTTGCTACTGGAGATCTGTTGAGACAGTTCCTTCAGCAAGCTTATACAGGAGCAAGCAGTAGCCCCTGTGTGACAGGCAAGACTTAGTATAAAATGCTAGGCTCTTTGCTATATCGCTTTAAAGGAATCTTTCTTGATTCCAAGCCTTGGGCTCTACCCTGGATTGAGGCCCCAACAGTGAAAGTGAAAAGTGAAAGTGACGTGACATACAGCCAAGTATGGTGACCCATACTCAGAATTGTGCTCTGCATTTAACCCATCCAAAGTGCACACACACAGCAGTGAACACACACACATATATGTGGGTATACTGTTCCTCATAGCGACCCCTAGAGGACACAGTTCGAAGTTCCCTTGAAAGGGAACGTCTCAGGTTACGAATGTAACCATGGTTCCCTGAGTAAGGAACGCCATCGCGACCCCTAGAGGACACAGTGTCTTGTTCCCTACTCATGGAACCATGGTTACATTCGTAATCTGAGAAGTTTAAAGGGCTTTCAGGTGTCCTGGAGCTGTTTCGAGTGGGTTTGAGAAGATCATTCCAGCTTTGAAATGTTAACACCATAAATGTTTCTGTGGCTCAGTGGTAGAGCATTGCGTTAGCAGTGCACAAGGTTGTGGGTTTGATTCCCAGGGAACACATGTTAGGTAAAAAATGTTAGCCTGAATGCACTGTAAGTCGCTTTGGATAAAAGTGTCTGCTAAATGCATAAATGTAAATGTTAAACCAGCACAAGAGTAGTTACCAGTGGCCTTATTCTGTCTGCCTGTACCCTCTCTATCTGTATGTTCTCTGATGTACTTCATGATAGTGAGTCAGTCTGATGGGCCTGAAACAGATTACTCTAGTCTGAATTGATCTATAGTGATGATTCATAAACATGAGTAGATGATCAGGTGTGTGTGTGTGTGTGTGTGTGTGTGAGAGAGAGAGAGAGTGTGTGGTTCTCTCATGACTCTTTTGGTGTTTGTTATGTTCTTCTGGCTGATAAGAGGATGTTTAGCAGACTCCTGCTGGTCGCTCCACCTCTCTGCTCTCTGGCAGTGGTATGTAATATGTCTCCTCCGTCAGAGAACAGATGTTGGGCTGGCTGGTGTTGTCTTTATCTGAACACACCTGACGAGCACAGGGCTTCGTTAAACAGCCTGACCGCAGTGGGAGGCCTTATTTACCTCGCGCTTATCGATCCCAGCAGATTCAATCGGCCCTCAGCCTCCGTCTGGGCGTCTAGTGCGGTCATTATGTACACACACACACACACACACACTCTCTCTCTCACAGAGGATCTTCTTTATAGTATCTGCAGCATCTGTGATTCTCACCGTTTGTCTGAGAATCTTCAGAAGATTCTCCTGGTAATAAACGACTGATCGTGCTGCTTCATTCAAGAACAGACACTAGCAGCCATGGACTGTGATTTTAATTATACTTGTGTGTTTATGTATACTATTAAAATTTTTTATATATATGTTTATGTGTGTACATGTATGTATATATATTAGGGCTGACTCAATACCATTTTTTAAGAACCAATAATAACAGGAAATTCTGAGTATCGGACGATACCGATATCGATCTGATAAGAGTGCATAAACTAGCTTAGTGGATAATTCAGAAGCGAGTGCACAATAATTCTGTAAAAACTAAACATTTAGTAAAAAAACATTATTTATTGAGAAACAAATAAAAGTAAAGTAGGTGTAGGACTAACTCTGGTAAAACATAACACATTGTTCTTTGTATTGTTGTAAAATACATGAATGAAAAACAAGTAATATATATATATATATATATATATATATATATATATATATATATATATATATATATATATATATATATATAAATATGTATGTATATATATATATATATAAATATGTATGCGCTTTAAGCAACATGGAGTCACCGCATGCAGCGCTTTGCATAGAAAAGATCGAAACGCAAAGATATTGATGCATAGCGCAATAGATTCTTTTCTTTGAACAGTTTTAAATTTCAGTCACTGTGCGCATGTAGAATGATTCACAGTGCTCTCTACTCCAGTGCTGTTGTAGCAGATCTGATTCTGTACATAAGGGATTTCACTCTGGAGACAGCAGGCCAGCTTCGAAGCAGTTCTATTTATTGATCTGAAACACATGGGACACTTGATAAGAGAAACATCCGTTGCGCTAGCTTCTTCCGTTAAACACTGTGCACAAACCATGAGTTTGTTAGCTCCACGTGCATCAGACAAAAGTCGCATAAAACTCACATAAGATAACCAATACACAAAAATACATTTGTGTACTTGACTCAGTACACATTCTGTTTTATATTTCACGAGTTGACATTTACTTATAATTAAATAAAGGTTATGCGTATTTGGCGTGCTGAGAGCTCCGAGCCCGGCAAGACTCTTGAGCCCGGGTCACCCCGCCCGTCCGGGGAGAGGGGTCTGAGCTCAGAGTCCAGCCCAGCCCAAAGTGCTCCCCCGAGTGCTTCTACCTGAGCTGGGGTAGAAACTTGGCTGAAGGTGCGAGATCGGGGTGGCGGAGGGATTCTGAAAGTCGAGAGATAACAAAGGTAGGACGTACTTGATTATTTATAGGTGTTTCCTCTTGAGCTGATTGGTAAACGGTGTAATCACTTAATGATGAACTGGCCGTGTTAATTATCCGTGCATGCTCCTCCCGAAATTTGTTTATGAAACATCACTTAATGAATTTTTTCCAAATTCGTACTTTCAAACATACCAATAATGACTGGAAGAAGAGAAGGAAAAATGTGCGTCTTGCCTCGCCAGCGTCCATTCGCGGTCTGAGGCTGACGTAACTCACGCACTCCCCAAAAGCATAGCACGTAACACAGATAAGCGTCCCATCTGAACAAACACCATAATTAATAGTTCCTACTCACATTAACATTGCATGACCCATGTAGGAATTTAATATTTAGAGAAATTAAATGACTTCAACTCCACAGAAAAATAGTTTTGGGAAGTTCATTATAAAAAATAAAATACAATTAATATTTCACTCTTCCCAACAGGCTACATTGTGATCTAACAGACACCATGCTTTAGAAACAGCACTAAACTCCAGCAAGATAAATTCCTTTTATGGAAAACCATTGATCTTTATCTACAGATAAAGTATAATAATGGAAACAGTGAATCATCTTGGATAGATTTGTATTGTCTTGACTGTAACCGAACGCGACACACAGTTTGAACACTGAATGGAGGATGATAGACAGCCCCAGTGGAGAGAAGAGTTTAGGAGAACCTGAATTTAATGACTTAAATGTTCATCTAAACCTCACATTAAACTATGGAACTCCTGCAATATAGTGCACGGAAACTCTATGGTGCTTTATAATGTTTTTGTGCCTTTCTTGGGCCTTAATAATAACACAATAGTATATATATATTGTATACACAGTAGGTGGCCGACCAGAGTGTGCTTTCTACCGCTGTGGGTGCCGCCGCGTCTGCAAAGTGCATTTGCAGCCTTTGACCGCTGAGTGGCGCTTTGACCACAAGTTATCAAACAAGGACATCAAAGCACATTTTTGCAAATAGACATCAGTTTTGCCTCACCGATGTGATACATTTGACAGCTGCAGTCAGCGAAAACTAAAGAAAAACACTTTAGTTAAAATATTTAATATTCACAGATGAAAATTTAGTAGCCTACTTAAGAAGTTATGTGTGTTTCTCAGAAGGATTTCAAGCAGGATAAATGTCAAGCCAAATGAGCCTGTGCTTATATTTTCTCTAAGCTGCACAATATTACACCATAGTTTACATTTGAAACATTTAACTTTTAACATTGTTATATTATCCTAAAGAAATGGTGGTTTACTTTGCATCGGCGCATTAAAAGTGGAAAGCCTATTTCAGTGGGCTAGGCTACATACATGGATCTATATGCAATATTCTCACATATTAGGCTTTTATTTGTCACAAGTACATTTTTTTTAATTTTATTTAAAATTCCTTTAATAAAACAGCATGCATTTTTGACAGGCACATACTTTGTTATCCATTACCTGTCCTTTATTTTGACAGATAACAACTTGGGAAAAATATATCTGTTTGTACACTGATTAAGAAATTGTTGTGTGTTTCATTAATTTTTTATTTTTTTTTATTTTAGTAAAACACGAGACACTGTATAATTTCGTTCCCATTGTTTAGGCCTAACTAAAACAAGAAACGAATAAATTAAACCTGGCCACGATTTAGCTTATTCACTGAAACTGAAAAGAATGGACTGATTAATAAAATGTCCTCACGTTTAAACTCAAGTTCTCTCATTATAATCAACAAAGTGCACACGATGCAAAAATAGCTTCATTAATTGACAACTTAAGTGATTTTAAAGGGAGCCGCCTTTACTTGCTTTTATACATTTATATATTTATATAACTCTCAAAAAAAAAAATAATAATTTGCAGCTGCATTTAAATGCAGGAGTGTCAGAGTGCAAGATTTGCGCGGTGCAACATTTATTCTTATTTGTCTACATATTTTATCTTCATTAAAAATCTTGTTTGGTTTTATTTTGTATAATTGCATGCAAAAAAATAATTAACTTTGTAAATGCAAAATGTGAAACTGCAATCTTATTCGAAGTGTATAGCATTTTATAATTATTTGTACAATGATATTTAACTTAACCTGCTTTGTATCTTTATTATTTAATGCAAAAGAGATTTATTAAAACAAGTTTATGAGAGTCATGCATCTGTTTAATCTTGATCAAGAACAACTAATGATCAAGGATTTGGAAAGACATTCAGCCGTTAGATCACTTTAAAACATCAAATAGCCTTCAATTTACAAGTTATAACTGCATCTGTCTCATTTGTAGACTTGTAAAGATTTATTTTTAATGCGGATCCCATACTGTAACCTAAGAAATGTGCTCTATTACTGTTCATATTCAAGTGTTTGTGCGAAAAATTATTAATGCGCATGCATGACAGGGAGTCACCCTCGAGATCACTTGAATTTTTTCCTGATAATGAAATAACTTAAGATTTGGGTGTATCACATGCATGAGAAATATATCTACAGAAAGCTTGAAATGTCTTCTTTCAAGAGAACCAATTTGAAATGAAAGCAAATACTCCCTGATTATGTAATCTGTGAAGGTTGCATTTCTCTCTAAAGGCGCGTCCATGTGGAGAGAGTCAGCATCGGGAATGTCATCTTGCAGCCGACAAGAAAACATTTGTTTATTAATAAATAATTAAAATGTCTAATTTTTCACAATTAAGTTACTTCTTCCTGTGCTTTGTGGCAAACTTAATGTGTGTGCTTGAGCATGGAATATATTAAGGCTCATTATGGATTAGACTGTGTTAATTTAATATAAATGTGTGATTAGTTGAATAATGACTTAAATGAACGACTACTAGTAACTAGAAAAATCTTATGTGGGGGGTAGACCTATTAAATATCATCTAGACATCTCTGTTAAAGTTTTAAAAGCATTCTATACGCCTTTGCATAAATTCTGCTTTCAGAACGGTCAGTAAAGGAGAGATGACACATCCTTAACATTGATTTTTCCTCTGAAACACAAAAACGAAAATTTAAATAAAATTGATAGGCCTATTTTATTTTTTGTGAATGGTCAGCCCTTCTCCACTCTGCAGATATTGTTGCTTCTGGTTTGTGCATTGTAAATCACAGAAAGTCTACAAAATATGTTGTCTCCCAAAAACTCAGGTCTTTTTTGTCAAGTCCGTCATGCATGTTTATTTCCCAAATCTAAAATAGCCTATAAAACACGTTCATAGACGGATACTTTTCTGATGTCTAGACTTTGTTTGGATTTAGAAAAACATAAAGAGATGGTTCAATATATTGGTAATGAATACATTTTGTTAGAATTTATGTGTCTGGTTTTGACTGAATGTCATGTCAATAATGGTGGAATTGCTCAATGAAACTAAAAATGATTAGGTCTAATGTCGCAGGACGTTTCTAATTACTGCAATATATTTTTGCATTTGTATTGCCAAAACGACTGCAGCGTTGCCGCAAAAATTAAAACAGTGCAAAACTGAAAATAGTACAAAGAAACACATTAAGAACAAGTTTTTATCTCTTTGGCTCTTTCGGCCAGTTTATTTGTCTCTCTCTCAGAGGCACCTCATCTCGCCTAAGAAAAAACAAAACCATAGTATATTATATGTAATAGTCTGTATGCTGTTGCCAAAATTATAAAAGCCAACGAGGCATTTGTCCTAAAACCGACACTTTGCCTAAACCTGCTCTGCAAGTTTGACATGCCCATCAGATATTCTCCATATGTAAGAGCATGAGATTCACACCTTTATTTCAACCCCCACGAACTATACAGAACTACCCCCCAAACCCCAACCTCCTCCAGCTGGACTGAATTCAGTCACACTGGTTGCTTAGTGTAAAATGGACACGCCCTATCTAAAAAAAAAAAAACCCCCCACAGGACACACACATCTGTATTAATCATTTTATACATTATTTTATAATTATAAAAATAATATATAAAACACAATAAATAAATAAAAACACAATCGGGATTTCTGAAATCACTTCTACCACTGGACCCTGAATTAACGTCATAAACCAAACTTCCCTTTTCCATTGTGTTTATACAAATCAGACACACTCTTCATTCATCTTACTTTGCAATAATAAAAATAACAGTTTCATCAAGCAGATAATTATTGTTTATTATGGTGTTCTAATGCTGATCTTATAGGCCTAATATATATAATAATATATGAAGGTCATGGGAGGACAGGAGGTGTTTAGATCATGAGCTGCTGTGTGTTGAGAGATGTATGATTGTGAGTGTGAGCTAGCGATTGTGAGATAGACGAGTGGATAGCGTTGTTAAGTTGTGTGATTAGATCTCAGACTGTCATCAAACACTCGTCTCTCTCCAGTCTGATTCACTGCAGTCATTCATTCAGACAGTTTTCTTTCTGGAATGCTCAAGGAAAAAAACATTAATGTGTTAAGAAGACAAAGTCATTGCACAACATTGTACAAATGATTTATTTCTAGCTAAATAAATGATTAATATATTTATATGTATTAGGGTTGTGTTTAGTGTTGTGTTTAGTTGTGTTTAGTGTGTACTTTTAGAGATGAGGGGTTGTTTAGATGAACAAACTGCAGACCCTGAACAAATACTAGTTTTCTGTTCATATGCTACCAGTCTAGTGTGTGTCTGTCAGCACGGCATGCTGGGAAGGTGTGTGTGTCTGACGGGTGTTCCTGTGCCAGTCAGTCATTCCTCATGATTATTCATGGAAAGCTGCTGTGGTGCACTGCTATACATGACAGCAGATCAAACAACCAACTCTCTCGCTGGTTCAGTTCATCAGTTTTATACTCATAGAAAATTCATTTATTTATTTTTAAATGCATGTTATAGAGCTCATTGTGAACAGTTCATCCATGCATGTTTCCTCTTTTAGAAATGTGTTTTACCTTGTTATGTTAATCAGAATGTGATAACTGGATCTTCTCTCTGGTGACATATGCAGGATTTCTCCAGTCATTCTGTGATCTTAACCACACCTACATCTCAGCATCCAATCAACAACAGCCTATATTTATGACATGCATAATCCAATCAAAGTTCCACTTGTATGTGCCCGGTTCTTGATTTGCTATCCGAACGGTGCGCAGATGCACTCTCTTCATAAAAACTCAGAGACAGGGCGACATCAAATGGAGGAAACACAACAAACTAACAAAAAACTTTAAAGACAGACACCCAGATCAAATGAAAGAGTTCAAAAAGGTAAGTTTCATTGTGTTTCTCATATATTGATTTATTTGCGGCCCACCACAATAATCAAAACTGACCGCCACAAATAGATTTTCCAAAAGTCTTTGAATTTGTTGAATAAACATGAGCACTGCACGTGTCAAAGTCGAAACCCGGTGCTGGTGTTTTTATATCACTATATCAAGGAAACCGACTGTCTTCAGAAAATTATGGATGTTATTTTCATTTCATCTTACCTGTAATGCCTGAGCAGTGTTTGTGAGCAGTGCTTATTTGATTACAGCCGTTCCCAGGGAAACCTTTACCTCTCCCACTCTACAAGCTCCTCCTGCTGGCAGAGAATGAATTTGCATATAGAGTGCAAGGCTGTGGTAAACACCGCTTCTGTTATGAATATTATTCAATATTTTAATTTGAATGTCGGATTGAAATTAACACTGTTATAGTAATGTTAGAGTAATTAATTGTTAGCATAAGCACGGGCAATGCTAATATAATGAGCATTAGAATGAAGTTTCTTTATTAACTATTTAATGCTCCTATAACTTTTATCAGGGTAAAAAAACAGGAGGACATGATGATATTTACTATTTTTACACACCATATGCTTTTAAATGAATTGTGAATCTAAAATATGCGTGTTAGAGATTGTAAAATGGTTAACATTGTTTGTGTCATATCAGTCAGAAAAGCAGTTCTCTTTTTTTTTTTTTTAAGCTAACTTTGTTGTTATTCTTGGCTTTAAAATTCAAAAGCCCTTTACAATTAAATATGTACACAGTTTGAATTAAATGAAAGTATAGTCAAACTTTTTAATTAGCATGTTTTTGTGTACCAAAATTGGTACTGAGAACCGTGGATTTTCACTGTTATTGGTACCGAATACTGACATTTTGGTCTGCTGCTACTTCAGTTTGATCATGACTTTAGGGTAATTTATTGGCATGACAAATAATTTTATGTTCATATTTTCAAACATTTCTGTTACTGTGTGCAATTAAAACATGCCTGAAGACAATAGTATGAAATAACAAAGCGGAAAAAAGACATTGTTATTGGCACGGAAGTGTGAAGTAGCTGGCACTGAAGAATGCATTGGATGAAGTAAATCAAGTTAAAGTAAATGAAAGTAATTATAATAGTGAATTACATGTGTGTAAGTGCATTCCCCTCACACCTCCTCCAAGCGATCTCTCCTACACTCTTACCAGCACTCACACACATTATCATCACATCTCTCCTCACAGGCACCTTCCCCACTGCATTCAAGCAGGCTTGGGTAACCCCACTGCTCAAGAAACCTTCACTTACAGATAGCTACAGACCTGTCTCTCTCCTTCCATTCATAGCGAAAACCCTTGAAAGAGTTGTTTTCAACCAGTTATCAATGTTTCTCTCACAGAACAACAAACTGGATGCTAACCAGTCAGGTTTCAGGAGTGGCCAATCAACTGAGACTGCGCTTCAGTCAGTCACGGAAGCCCTGCGGATTGCAAAAGCTGATTCCAAATCATCAGTTCTTATTCTGCTGGATCTATCAGCTGCTTTTGACACTGTCAATCATCAGATCCTCCTGTCTGCTCTCATCACTGGGCATCACAGGGATTCCACTTCGCTGGTTTGAATCCTATCTCAGGGTGTCTTGGGGAGGGGAGGTATCCAAAGCACATCAACTGGTCACTGGGGTTCCTCAGGGATCAGTTCTTGAACACTTGATCACTGGGTCCCATCATACAGGCACATGGCTTCTCCTACCATTTCTATGCTGATGACACACAGCTCTATCTTTCATTTCAACCAGATGAAAAAACAGTAGCTGCACGGATCTCAGGCTGCCTGGTGTACATCTCAGCATGGATGAAAGAATATCACCTACAGCTCAACCTGACAAAGACTGAGCTTCTTGTCTTCCCTGCCACTCCAACTCTACAGTATGATTTCACCATCCAGCTAGGTTCTTACCCTATCAACTTCAGTCAGAAATCTTGGTGTAATCTTTAATGACCAGCTGACCTTCAAAGACCACATTGTAAAGACTGCTCGATCTTGCAGGTTTGCACTGCACAACATCAGAAAGATCAGGTTCTTTCTAACGGAGCATGCTGCACAACTTCTTGTCCAGGTCCTGGTCATTTCTAGGCTGGACTACAGCAATGCTCTTCTGACTGGACTTCCATCAAGCACAATCAAACCTCTACAAATGATTCAGAATGCAGCGGCACGACTGGTCTTCAACGAGTCCGAAAGAGCCCATGTTACACCTCTCTTTATCTCCTTGAACTGGCTGACGGTTGAGGCTCGCATCAAGTTCAAGACATTGATGCTCGCATATAGAACAGCCACAGGCTCAGCACCCGCCTACTTCCACTCACTACTACAAATCTACACCCCCTGCAGAAGTCTGAGATCCGCTAGTGAGCAATGCCTCGTGATACCATCACAGAGAGGCTCAAAATCACTTTCCAGAACATTCTCGTTCACCATTCCTGGCTGGTGGAATGATCTTCCCACCCCATCCAGAATGCGGAATCACTGACAGTTTTCAAGGGACAGCTAAATACTCATCTCTTACAATACTACTTGACTTCATCATAAAAAACATAAAAAAAAAAAAAAACAAAACCAACTTTCTCTTTATTTATTCCTTCTCTTCCTAGCTTGTACTTATTTGAACAATGTCTAAAACTTGGTATTACAAGCACTTCATGTGTCTTTTTGCCTCTTTAAGAGGATTCGCTTTATGTAACCTCCAATTGTAAGTCACTTTGGATAAAAGTGTCTGCAAAATGACTAAATGTAAATGTAAATTAATAAACTGTGCTGGAGACACAGACGGGGATGGAATCACTCGCTGTCTCTCATATTGTGACAGACAAACAGACACATGCAATGCAGCTTCACTGTTTGACAGATCTAGAATGTGTTCAGTTGTGTGCTGAATCTGATCTAGTGTGTTGTGTGTTGTGTCAGAAAGTGCAGCTCTGAGTTGTCCATCTGTAAGCTGAGCTTCAGTGTTTGATGTGTCACTGATCTCTGAGAGTCTGTCACCGTGTTTTCTTAGGGTTAGAAAGCAGTGCATGTTGTGTTCAGAGAGCGATGTTCCTGAGATGTGCAGTCATTGTTGGATTGGATTCGTTTCTCTGTCTCATTGCATCGTTAGTGTGTTTAACATGTACGGCAAGCGTGAGGGTCGTGTATTTAGCTTCAGTCAGACACTTGAGCGTTTAATCAGTGTGTGTTCGTTTGCTGCGCGGCTGACTTTAAGCACATTTGACATTTGGTTCTTCTCTGGGGTTCAGATGGCCTGTTTTAGGTGCTTTGTACATATTTGCATTTGAAAGCAGCCGTGCAGCTCTGCAGCAAGCGACTGGAGAATAAAAGCGGTCCGGAGACTTTAATCGCTCCTTCAGCTCCTGATCCTTTCATTAAACCACTGTAATGACAGCATTTGAAACTCATCTCATCTCTTTTCTCTGTCTGTGTTTCACTATGTTATTTCCTTTGTGTTTTATTCTGGGTATACTGTCCTCCAGAGCACAGCAGACACGCTACGATAGGAAAGTACATTTATTTTGCAAGTTAAATGAGGAGGAACAGAAACACTATTACAGACAGACAGAGAGAAAAAGAGAGACTGTGTTTGCTGGCATTCAGTTTGTGTGTTAAAGTGACTTCAGGTACAAATGATCTGTTATGATGCTTAATTTCACGACACAAGCCTGTCTGTCTGTCTGTCTCTGTCTGTCTTTCAATTCAGTTCAATTCAATTCAATTCAAATGAACTTTATTGGCATGACTGTGGAACATATCACATTGTTGCCAAAGCAATAAATATATTATATTCTCATTCAGTTTAATGTCAGGAGCGCTGATGCAGATGTTTCTTATCCTCTTTAATGTGCATTTCTTGCATTATCTGTGGTACAGTGGGTATGGAAAGTATTCAGACCCCCTTAAATTTTTCACTCTTGTTATATTGCAGCCATTTGCTAAAATCATTTAAGTTAATTTTTTCCCTCATTAATGTACACACAGCACCCCATATTGACAGAAAAACACAGAAGTGTTGACATTTTTGAACATTTATTAAAAAAGAAAAACTGAAATATCACATGGTCCTAAGTATTTAGACCCTTTGCTCAGTATTTAGTAGAAGCACCCTTTTGATCTAATACAGCCATGAGTCTTTTTGGGAAAGATGCAACAAGTTTTTCACACCTGGATTTGGGGATCCTCTGCCATTCCTCCTTGCAGATCCTCTCCAGTTCTGTCAGGTTGGATGGTAAACGTTGGTGGACAGCCATTTTCAGGTCTCTCCAGAGATGCTCAATTGGGTTTAAGTCAGGGCTCTGGCTGGGCCATTCAAGAACAGTCACGGAGTTGTTGTGAAGCCACTCCTTCGTTATTTTAGCTGTGTGCTTAGGGTCATTGTCTTGTTGGAAGGTGAACCTCAGGCCCAGTCTGAGGTCCTGAGCACTCTGGAGAAGGTTTTCGTCCAGGATATCCCTGTACTTGGCCGCATTCATCTTTCCTTCGATTGCAACCAGTCGTCCTGTCCCTGCAGCTGAACAACACCCCCACAGCATGATGCTGCCACCACCATGCTTCACTGTTGGGACTGTATTGGACAGGTGATGAGCAGTGCCTGGTTTTCTCCACACACACCGCTTAGAATTAACGCCAAAAAGCTCTATCTTGGTCTCATCAGACCAGAGAATCTTATTTATCTGTTTTTTAGCAAAACTCCATGCGGTCTTTCATGTGTCTTGCACTGAGGAGAAGCTTCCGTCGGGCCACTCTGCCATAAAGCCCCGACTGGTGGAGGGCTGCAGTGATGGTTAACATTCTCACATCTCCCGACTGCATCTCTGGAGCTCAACCACAGTGGTCTTTGAGTTTAATCCATTTAAGGATTATGGAAACCTCTTTGCTCTTAGGAACCTTAAGTGCAGCAGAATATTTTTTTGTAACCTTGGCCAGATCTGTGCCTTACCACAGTTCTGTCTCTGAGCTCTTCAGGCAGTTCCTTTGACCTCATGATTCTCATTTGCTCTGAGATGCACTGTGAGCTGTAAGGTCTTATATAGACAGGTGTGTGGCTTTCCTAATCAAGTCCAATCAGTATAATCAAACACAGCTGGACTCAGATGAAGGTGTAGAACCATCTCAAGGATGATCAGAAGAAATGGACAGCACCTGAGTTAAATATATGAGTGACACAGCAAAGGGTCTGAATACTTAGGACCATGTGATATTTCAGTTTTTCTTTTTTAATAAATCTGCAAAAATGTCAACAATTCTGTGTTTTTCTGTCAATATGGGGTGCTGTGTGTACATTAATGAGGAAAAAAAATGAACTTAAATGATTTTAGCAAATGGCTGCAATATAACAAAGAGTGAAAAATTTAAGGGGGTCTGAATACTTTCCGTACCCACTGTATATGTTGCTTCCTCTCATTGTCTTGCTAGTTTTGTAACTTTAATTAGGATAAATCTAGTGTTTTAATTTTCTTTTTTTTTTACATTTGATTTCAGGGTTCAGTACCTGATACTTAAATATTTTAGTTAATTATTATTATTATTATTATTTATATATACCTTAAATATAAAGTGGTAATTGTTAAGGATTGGCATTGATAAGCAGAACTGGAATCACAAATATTTCAAGGATGCCAACCACTATTCTTATTGTGTGCAGATAAGCTGCAGAATGAACAGTTTTGGTAATGCCAGTAAAGACACTTACACTGAAGCTAAAGCTGAGAGCGAGCGAGGTGAGAATATAGGTGAGAAAAGAAAAGTTAGAGGGAGCAGAGAGGAAGACGACGAGAAAGTGTTATGAGGAACGGCCGGATGAGCTGGAAATGGAATCAAAGTGAAGAGAGAAACAGCAGATGTAGAGCGAATCGCACAGATCACAGCGGGATCATCTGCCCTCCAACCTTAAACACTCACATGCAGATACAGTATATCAGAGTTATATCAGAGTCAGGAGAGTGAGATGGAGACACTGTTGTTAGTGTGTCGTCCTGCTCTCTGTGTCGATCAGACAGACAGCTGAGGGATTCATTACGCTGAGATTATGTCGTCCAATGAGGTGATGGAGGGCGTGGCCTCACCTAAGACTTGCCCACAGAGGCGTGGCTTTGCTCTAGATGACAGAGTCTTAGAGGCCGTCATAAACTGAAGCCCAGAGCGACCTGTAATCCAGACCATTAACTTAAGCCATTTCTCTCTTTCCTCTCAGAGCAAGTAAACCGGACTCTGGTAGAGATCTTGTGCGATCAATGTTAGATTCACACACCGTCACACTCTTCTTTTTTCCAGTAACATTTTTCAGTAATGTCCAGTGAGCAGAAACAAATTTTCCCTTGCTGTGGTTTTTTACGTTCCAGTGTGTTTTCTGAAAAGCTCAGATGAATTGCATTTAAAGGAAGTCGGAGTTCTTCTGTAGCTTTAGGCCTGATGGCGCTGTGTTTTATTGTGCTGGTGATTGTGGGTCAATCTCAGCGAATGAATTCACCAGCGCCACTGCCTTCTCGGCATTGTGACGTTGGTAACAAGCGTTTTGGAAAACACTTTGGCTTTTTGAGCACTATTTTTAATAATAATAAAAGTACAGATATTTGTGTTTTTGAGACTCTCAGAAGTAATTCTGCGTATGTCGCTGATCCACAAACGCGTTCCGGTCGTGAATCTCAGGCGTTTTTCACTCTGACAAGTGTGAGAAAATGCTTTGTGTTGGTGTTAAGCTGCAGTTACATGTATTATTTTTATTAACATCTCTTACCATAATCACATTTAGTGCAAACTGTGAAAAAAGGTTATTTACATGCAAAAGAAAACAAAACAATTTACAGCCTGTCATTAGTCCTTCCACGAGTCTCTCACATGTTTATGGTGTTGCAGGAATAGTCTAATAATCAACACGTCTGTGGTCTGAGAGCTTTTTTACAAACACAGTAAATGTTAGATACGCTGTTTGAGGACAGACAGCAAGTCCTTCATTCCTGCCGCGTTTCAAATAGTCCAAATTAAGTTGACTGATTTCAATGCAATGTTGTTGTTTTTTTATGAATTCAGATCTAAGTTTTTTGTGCTGTAATGTCTCCAGTGTGTCTGAAGCGCTTGAGCTGCTCCATCTGATGATGCTCTAAACGAAGTGTTTGCAACTCAAACAAACTGCTCTGTTAACTCACCTGATGGAGGTGATGGGACACATATGATCATTTTAGATCATCTAGATCAGACGTGTCCTAACTGCTAATATGAAGGGCCAAAATCAGACCTGTTTGAAGGCCATGGGCCAGAACAATTAGAGTTAAATTGAATCAAATTGACTGTGCCAGTCGTTTCAACATTGTATTATATTAAACTGACATTTGTTACCATATTTTAAAGAAGTAAGAATTAACGACTATTTCTACAGCAACTGCAAAGAGACAGCAGAGAAAGAGTGAGAGTGTCTCTTTACCTGCAGCTAATCTCGCATCTGTAGCGCTTACATTGATCTTTAACATCAGATCGTTCCTATTCTTGGAACAAAACTAATGCTGGTGATACAGTATTACTCTTAATGAAAAAAAAAAGAAAAAAAAAAATCATATGACAAAAATCAATATGCATAATATCAACAATAGTACAATGACATCGTTGTTTACTGTATATTAAACATAAACATATATATGGGGGAAGTCGTGGCCTAGTGGTTAGAGAGTTTGACCTAAGGTTGTGGGTTCGAGTCTCGGGCCGGTAATACCACTACCGAGGTGTCCTTGAGCAAGACACTGAACCCCCAACTGCTCCCCGGGCGCCGCAGCATAAATGATACCCACTGCTCCGGGTGTGTGTTCACGGTGTGTGTGTGTTCACGGTGTGTATGTGTTCACTGCTCCGGGTGTGTGTTCACGGTGTGTGTGTGTTCACCTCTGTGTGTGTGCACTTTGGATGGGTTAAATGCAGAGCACAAATTCTGAGTATGGGTCACCATACTTGGCTGTATGCCACGTCACTTTCACTTATATAGTGATTGTGTGTCTGTGTGTGTGTGAGAGAGAGTGTGCGTGTGTGGTTAGTGGCATGTTTTTTTTACACGTTTCATAATTGCAGTTGCTGCTGTGCCCATGTTGGGCCGCTGAAGTATCTTATCTCACCTCATTCAGAGCAGATGATTCTAACCGGTGTTAAAAAATATCCCATCTCCCCCCATACGAACACAAAAAGTGACCTTTTCATTTAGGGACTTTTTAAATTACTAATTATTTTTAACAAGTTTTCTGTTTTTATTTTTTTCTGGGTTTTGCATTTAATACAAATTTATTATCAAACATTTTAGCTAATGAAACATTATTAAAACGTAAATGTAACCAGTATTTTGAAATGTAATAAAATTAAAATATAACGATTTACAGTAAGTGGATAATCAGACCGTGCTTTTTTTACCGTCATAGATGCCGCCGCCACCGTGTCTGCAAAGTGCATTTGCAGCTTTTGACCGCTGAGTGGTGCTTTAACCACAAGTTATCAAGCTTACGCTTCAAAGTGCATTTTCACAAAAAGCGGTCAGCTTTGCCTCACCGATGTTACATTTGATGACTGCAGTCGGGGAAAATGAAAGAAAAACACTGTAGTTAAAATGTTTCATATTCACCAATGCAAATTTAGTACTTATGAAGTTATGTGCGTTTCTCATTAGAACAAATTCAAGTAGGATAAATGTCAATGAGCCTGTGCTTATATTTAAGCTAAGTTAAGTATTACACCATATTTTGGATTTGAAACATTTAACAGGTGTACAACAGTATTTATATAATATGAATCATGTGTCGTATTACCTTGAAGAGGTAATATATCAATTTTATCTTGTTTAAACCTTTCATGAGTTTCACATAACTTTTGATTTGTTTTTCTGCACGCATGCTGCACGCATAATTTTCATCATGTCCTGGGCTCTGTATACGGGCCAGAAAAAAGTCCATATAACGAATAAGTATGTGTGACCTGCTGAAATACACCAGTGAATTATTAAATGTAAGTTTCAAGCCTTTCATTGTGACATTAATGTGATTATACTGCCAAAATATGTTAGAAGTAGGCCTAGCCTATAACACTTAACAATAAGCCACCTATTCAATCGTTTTATTATTATTATTATTTATTTATTTATTTTTATTTATTTATTTATTTATTTTATTTTTTTTTATGGTATAATGCACACCTCCTTAAATGTAATCTAAACATTCCAAGTTAATATCCTTCTTTTTGTAGGATTTTTAGATGTTTTTCATGTCACAGTTTTAGCCTATTAATCTTGATTTCTCACAACTTATTTTGTTAAAGGTTATTTATTTATTTATTTATTTATTTATTTATGGTGTGAGTCAGTGTCAATTGCGATTCTAATAAAGTCTCAAGAACGTGCAGCCTTGTACAGAGGGCCAATGGCCAAGGTCAGGTTTTTTCGTTCAGAAACTTTAGCCTGTAGATTGAAATGAAAGCCCCTTAATACAACATAAAAGTGAAAAAAAAAACAAAAAAACAAACAAACAAAAAAACAGTTGAAAGTGATGTGACATACAGCCAGGTATGGTAACCCATACTCAGAATTGGTGCTCTGCATTTAACCCATCCAAAGTGCACACACACACCGTGAACACACACCCGGAGCAGTGGGTATCATTTATGCTGCGGCGCCCGGGGAGCAGTTGGGGGTTCAGTGCCTCAGTCGTGGTATTACCGGCCCGAGACTCGAACCCACAACCTTAGGGTTAGGAGTCAAACTCTCTAACCATTAGTCCACGACTTCCCCCTAAGGAAATTGTGTAATTATAATGGTTTTCATAATGACTGTTTAATAACCATAACATGCAGTTAGAGCCTTTGTGTAAAATTTAATTATTTTATTATTATTATTAATAATAATAATAATAATAATATTATTATTATTATTATTGATGGGTTAGGCTGCAGCCTACGAGTATCCCACGTTTTGAAATTAACCCTAACTGTAAATTTTCTAATGATTTTTAAGGATGTTATAATGTTATATTATAATGTTATTGTTGTTTTATTTCGTTATTTGATCTCTGTTTACAAAACAAAATATTGTAATTTCAGTCAGTTTTCAAACTTTCCCTTTGCGCCACCTGGCTGTAGTATTGTGGATAACTTTAATACGCTACTGACTGTGTGTGTGTGTGTGTGTGTGTGTGTGTGTGTGTGTGTGTTTTGCATTAGTGACATGCTATTTTACTATTTAATACTGTAAAGTGCTTGACACAATCTGTATTGTTAAAAGCACTGTATAAATAAAGGTGACTTGACTTGACTTGACTTGACTTGACGTGCGTGTGTGTGCGTGTGTGTGTGTGTGTGCGCGCGCATGTAAATGGGGCCACACATTAGGTTACACCAATCATTGGAACTCTGTTAATAAGTTAATAGATATATGAAATGTGCATGCAAATGAGCTGCATGTTACATGCAAATTATAGCTGTCAATCATTGTGAAAGTGTCATTTAAAGAACACACTTTACAATGAAAAATTATTAATAGAGTTTGTAGTAAATTAAAGGAAAAGGTCACATTGTCATTATTATGGTTGTATTAGTAGGAGGAGTGTGTGTGTGTGTGTGTGTGAGAGAGAGAGAGAGAGAGTTTTGTAGTGTGTGTGTGTGTGTGTGTGTGTGTGAGAGAGAGAGTTTTGTAGTGTGTGTGTGTGTGTGTGTGTGTGTGTGAGAGAGAGAGAGAGAGAGCGAGCTGAGTGTGGTGTGTGTGTGTGCGCGCGTGTGTGTGTGTGTGTGTGTGTTGCGCGCGAGGCGCGGGGTGGTGTGGTGTGTGTGTGCGCGTGCGCGCGGCGTCGTGCGTGTGTGTGTGTGTGTGTGTCGCGCGCGCGCGCGCGGCGCGCGCGCGCGTACGTGTGTGTGTGTGTTGTGTGTGTGTGTGTGTGTGTGTGTGTGTGTTTGTGCCGCGCGCGCGCGTTTTGTCGTGTGTGCGTGTGTGTGTGTGTGTGTGTGTGTGGTGTGTGTGTGTGTGTGTGTGTGTGTGTGTGTTTTGTTGTGGTGTGACGAGGCGGATCTATTGGGAGTTTTTCTGGTTCAGGAACGTTCTTGTAGCCGCTGTATTATTGATGTTGAGTGATGATTGTCTGTGTTTTAATACCGTGCTCCAGTCATGTATAATTCACTCTGACTAGATTAAGGCTTGCAGATGATATTTAAGAGCTGCGCGTCTGTCTGTTTCTGTCTGTCTTCAGGTTTGTTTCTGTTTGACTGCTGCAGTTCAGCGTTTAGTCTGCCACAGATCTGTTCTACACTTGACAGAAGACGGTTAAAAACATGAGCTCCTGCATTAATAGATCACCGCAGAAGAGCAGATCAAATCAGTCGTTCTGTACAGATGTTGTGAATCCAGTGACAAGCGTTTGTCTCTCCACACCTCGTCCCGTTCTGTCTGTAATCTGTGGAGAGCGTCTTCACCTCACGAGCTGGTACGAGTCCAATTAGCCCTGCTTGATCCTGAGCGCTGTAATCCGATCAGAGAGAGATGAGAGGCAGAGTTTACCTGCAGATTACAACACCTGACTTGACCGACCCACCGCAGGATTACTCTGCTCATCAGTACAATAACATACACGACAGTGTCTCAGCAATGGATGCTCTGCAGTGAATGGGTGCCGTCAGAATGAGAGTCCAAACAGCTGATAAAAACATCACAATAATCCACAGCACTCCAGTCCATCAGTGAACATCTGGAGAAGACAAAAGATGAAACACATCCAGCATTAAGATGTTTTTAACTAAAATACATAGAGTCTATAATCCATAATAACACTTCCTCCAGTGAAAAAGTGTTCTGGTGTGAATCAGGAGAGAAATCTGCACAGATCAAGCAGCGTTTAAACAGCTCTAAACAAATATGTGTCTGGATTTTGATGTGAGAGACAACAGCAGATGCACTTTTTCACTGCAGGAAGTGTTATTATGAATTATAGAAAAATTACACTTCATTTTTCCAAATCTTTTGAAGTAACAAACTCAAACTGAATGGCTGAAGCAGAATGTTTAGATCTTTAGCTCTTTAAGATGCTATGAGGTTTGAGGTGTAGAAGCTCAGAGTAAAACGGTATGTAATAGTGGAGAGTTAAACGCAGCACAGACTCGTCTGAAACCAATAAAACATTAAGACATGAGACAGCTTCACCTCTCAATCCATAGTCACCGGCCGGAGCGTCTTCATCTGCGAGAAACAGAGTGAATAACAAAAGAGTGTGTTTGTGTGGAGGCTTTTGTGCTCGCCAGCTCTTACTCGCTCTGGTTCGATCCTAATGCAATCAAAGCTCATCCACAACAGAGTGTAAATCGTCTCTGTCAGAGTCTCTGGCTCTCAATTCATTACCGCTGCATGCGGTTTATTGTGTGTCTGTTTGTACAGTTCTGAGTACAGCTCGACTGATATATCGCCAGGGCCAGGATATCGACCTGTATTTGACATGTTTAATTATCAGCAGTGACCATCAAAAAATTCCATATGGGTTTAACCCTAGCTGTGAGAAACACGCGGATCTCGTGAGGTTAAATCGAGGCTGGAGGACGTGAGTGACATTATCTCTGCCGCTAAAGTTTCCCTGCTGTCAGCCGGAGCTGATCATTTCTGTCATTTCCATGAGTAAATGAGTCGATGGTGCATTCATAGATCCTCCGCCATCGTGTTGAGAACATCCTGACACTCAGATATTCTTGTGCGTGTTTACAGAGCATCTATTCTGGTAATTCAGCTTGAATGACAGGGTCGTCTTTGACTGAAATGTCCCGTAATCCTCTCCGCCTTTATTTATACCCTCGGCTCTGCAGCTAAACACGCAATATAATGGCTCACGTATCGTGGCATGTCTTTAATTACTGTGGTCAGGAGGCGTAGTGTTAGTATTGGTGTGGTTTGAAGCAGTCAAAGGAAAGAAAAATCAAAAGTGAGATCTCTTTAACATCTCGAATATTTCTCCTAGACAGAAATGAAGTTACTTTAAGATCGAATGGAGATTTTTGCTTGAGTCCCCTGCTTCTCAAACTTGTCTCCTGAGACAAAAACTCTAACAATCTCATAGTGCTCTCCTTTAAAGCTTTAAAAGAGTTCTCAATAACATCGCACACTCTGCTCAGATATTTCTTCTTAGCTAGAGACTCCGGTGGTCTCACATTTGTCACCTCCAAAGTTTCAAACAAGATCTCAGTAGCATCTCGCACACTGTGCTCAAATTTTTCTCCTAGTCTAAAGAGGAATATTTAAAATCTTTAAGAAATCTCTTTTTTTATTTTATTTCCCTTCCCTCCAGTAAGCTTCAATGTCATTTATCTACACAATTTCAGTCAAAGACAATACACATTGTCATATTTGAAGTTGTTTTATGTAGACAGTGTTTTATTGCACAGTAATTTAACAGAGGAAACCATAACCTATATTTGCATACATGCAAAAATGGGCTGTACAAGACAGAATTGTAAACTAAACAAAGCAAAATGCAAAAAAAAAAAAAAAAAAAAAAAAAAAACTGGTACACTAGTGTTACATTTGTTAAAATAACAAAGGTATTGCTCTTATACTAAACATCTTGCACTTGTAAGTCCTTTCTAGTGTGTTTGGAAAATGTGGTGTATACAGTGCTGGACACTGAAGATAAATTGAAACATTCAAACTAGTATAACAATTGTTAAAAGTATTGAAAAAATTGTCATAACGATTGTAAAAAACTGTAACTGCAAGTCAGTCGCTTGTTGAAGTTGATCATGAAACTACCGCCAGGTGGCGCAAAGGGACAGTTTGCAAACTGACTGAAATTAATATTTTGTTTTGTAAATGGAGATCAAATAAGGAAATAAAACAACAATAACATTATAATATAACATTATAACATCCTTAAAATCAGAAAATTAATTTAAAATACATTTTTAGAAAGTTAATTTTAAAAAGTTTGATAGTCGTAGGCTGCAGCCTAATGCATAAAAAATTTTTAAATAAAAAAAATATTAAATTTCATATAAAGGCTCTTAATGCATGTTATGATTAAAAATTATAGAGAATTAAAAAAGTTGTGAGAAATCAATATTAATAGGCTAAAACTGTGACATGAAAAAGACCTAGAAATCATACAAAAAGTAGAATATTAACTTGGAATGTTTAGATTACATTTAAGGAGGTGTGCATTAGCCTATGCCATAAAAAAATAAAACAATTGAAAATGTGGCTTACTGATGACTGTTATAGGCTAGGCCTTGTTCTAGTGCAGTGTGATGCTACAATTACTGCCACAAATTGTGAAAGGCTTGAAACTTACATTTAATAATTCTCTGATGTATTTCAGCAGATCACACATACTTATTCGCTATCTGCACATTTATTCCGGTATACAGAGCCCATAAGATGCCGAAAATTATGCCCCTGAATTAAGAAATGTATCATTTTTTATCGTTCCTTTGTATTAATTAAAACGTGTTTAAATAATAATAAAAAAGTATAATAATAATAACAACAACAATAATAATAATAATACAGTTTAGCAATACAGAGTTTGGGCGTGCGAGATATTGGGGTATTCTGTAAAAATGAAAAAAAAAAAAGAAAAAAAAGAATTAGACAAGTCAAGTCACCATTATTTATATAGCGCTTTATATAAGAAATATCTAAGCAAGCCAGAGGCGACAGCGGCAAGGAACCAAAACTCCATCAGTGACAGAATGGAGAAAAAACCTTGGGAGAAACCAGGCTCAGTCGGGGGTCAGTTCTCCTCTGACCAGATGAAACCAGCAGTTCAATTCCAGGCTGCAGCAAAGTCAGATTGTGCAGAAGAATCATCTGTTTCCTGTGGTCTTGTCCCGGTGGTCGTCTGAGACAAGGTCTTTACAGGGGATCTGTCTCTGGGGCTCTAGTCCTGGTCTCCGCTGTCTTTCAGGGCTGTAGAGGTCCTTTCTAGGTGCTGATCCACCATCTGGGCTGGATACAGACTGGATCCGGGTGACTGGAGTGACCCTCTGACTTGGATACAGACTGGATCTGGTGGCTACGGTGACCTCGGAATAAGAGAGAAACAGACTAATATGAGCGTAGATGCCATTCTTCTAATGATGTAGCAAGTACATCGGGTGTTATGGGAAGTGTTCCCAGTTCCGGTTTACCTAATTAATGCAGTCTAAAAATCCTTTAACGGATTTGGATATTAGAAGTGTATTAGTGTGTTATGTGTAAGCCAGGTTAAAGAGATGGGTCTTTAATCTAGATTTAAACTGCAAGAGTGTGTCTGCCTCCCGAACAATGTTAGGTAGGTTATTCCAGAGTTTGGGCGCTAAATAGGAGAAGGATCTGGCGCCCGCAGTTGACTTTGATATTCTAGGTATTATCAAATTGTCAGAGTTTTGAGAACGGAGCGGACGTGGAGGACTATAATGTAACAAGAGCTCGTTCAAATACTGAGGTGCTAAACCATTCAGGGCTTTATAAGTAATAAGCAAGATTTTAAAAGACAACTAAATAAAACTAAAGAATTTTCTCATTTAATTAGAAAACAACCCCTGATTCACAACATTAATTTCCAAATGCATAAATCTGGTACAGACCTGCATGGGCCTCTAATCTAGTCCCTATAGCAGCTTACCAGTATCCTCGGCCCGAGTCTTTTCTCTCTCTTTCTTGCTTCCTAATTACACTGCTGTTGCAGCCATTAAAATAGGTCAGTTTTGTTTTAAATTGCAAAGTTATATTTCTTAATGTTTCATAATTAATTAATTTGTTAAATTCAAGTTGTTGTTGTTGTTGTTTTTAGTGATGACCAAGTGGATAGCAGCAGACAGCTGAGATGATTACATTTGAGTGAAGAGTGTGTCTGTCTTGCGTGCTCAAACACACAATGTTTATCAAGTTCATCTGTCCAGTGGTAGAAGCTAGTCAGTGTTTTAACTACACAGGTTCAGGATTGCGTATTTATTTTTAAATTATAAAATAATATATGGCTTTTGCAATTTTTGCAACGGCACACAGAGTATTACATACAATATAATATGGTTTTGTTTTTTTGTTTTTTCTCAGGAGAGATGAGGCGCCTCTTAGAGAGAGACAAAGAAACTGGCCAAAAGAGAAGCATGTCTGCCGGAGAAACAAAAACTTTTGTTCTTAATTTATAGGCTATGCTGCTTTGTACTATTTGCAATTTTGCAATGTTTTAATTGTACGCGGCAATGCTTCAGTCATTTTGGCAATACAAATGTAAAAATATAGTGCAGTAATAAGAAACTGTCCCGAGACATCATGTAGGCCTAATCATTTTTAGTTTCATTATTGGGTAATTCCAGCCTTACTGACGTGACATTCACAGTCAAAACCTGAAATATGAATTCTCACAGAATGTATTCATTACCAAGAACCATCTCTTTATGTTTTTCTAAATCCCAAACAGAGTCCAGACATCAGAAAAGTATCCGTCTATGAACGTGTTTTATAGGCTATTTTGGATCTGGGAAATACACAGGTGTTACGGACTTGACAAAAAATAAAAAAAAGTTTTTGGGAGATAATATATTTTGTAGACTTTCTGTTATTTACAATGGACAAACCAGAAGCAACAATATCTACAGAATGGAGAAGGGTTAACTATTCACAAAATATAAAATATAAATTTTATTTCAATTTTCATTTTTGTGTTTCAGAAGAAAATGCAATGTTAAGGATGTGACATCTCTCCGTTATGGACCATTCTGAAAGCAGAATTTATGCGCTTATAAATGCTTTAAAAAACTTTAACAGGGATGTCTAGTAGCCTATTGGATGCGCCTTTAGAGATAAATGCAACCTTCATTCAAATTATATAATCTGAGTATTTGCTTTCGTTTTAAATTGGTTCCTTTAAAAGTTAACATATTTCTCATGTATGTGAGGCACCCCAGTTTTTCATTATTTCATTATCAGGAAAAAATTCAAGTGATCACACGTGCGCCTCCCTGTCATGCATGTGCATTAATACTTTTCCGCACAAACACTTAAATATGAATAGTAATAGAGCACATTTATTTCGGTTAAAGCTACAGTAGGGGATCCGCATTAAAATAAATATTCTCAAGTCTACATCCGAGACAGGTGCAGTTATAACCTGTAAATTGAAGGCTATTAGACATTTTAAAATGATCTGCAGCTCATATTTGTTGATCATTGGTGTTCTTGTCACAGTCATAAACATGTTTTAATCACTCTCATTTTCTTTTTTTAATAAATTGCTTATGCATTAAATAATAAAGCCGGACAACCAAATCTTGCACTCTCAGCCAGATAGTTATGTGAAACACATGAAATTTTTAAATAAGATAATAGAGACAATTAACATTATATAACATTTAAATTAGTTTTGATGATTTGTCCTTCCTGACCCTCACTGGGCTGAGTCTCTGCAATGTTCTCGTTGAGAATGCAGTTTCTAAAATGTTATTAGAATAAATTCATTTATAAAATGTTATGATATGGAAAGCCTGAAACCGATCACAGCAGTATATAGACGTACACAGTAGGCTATCATTCATCAGCATGATTATAATGAGAGAACTTGCTTTAAACAGAGGCTGTTTTATTAATCCGTCCCTTCTTTTCAGTTTCAATGATTTAGCTAAATCGTGCCAAGTTTAATTTATCCGTTTCTTGTTTTAGTTAGGCCCTGAATAATGGGAGCAAATTATATAGTGCCTCACATTGTACTAAAATAAAGGAAATAATAAAATACGCAACAATTTCTTAATTAGTGAACAGATATCTTTTCCCCACGTAGTTCTTTGTCAAAATAAAGGACGGGTAACAAACAACAAAGTATGTGCGTGACAAAAATGCATGCTGTTTTATTAAAGGAATTTTAATATATAAATTAAAAATTTATTTGTGACAAATATTAAGTAATGTAAGAATATTGACATTTAGAATCCATGTATGTAGCCTGAAATAGGCTACCGCTTTTAATGCTCCGATGCAAAATAAACCACCATTTCTTTAAGGTAATGTAACACATGATTTATATTATATAAATAATGCTGCACACCTGTTAAATGTTTCAAATCTAAAATATGGATAATAAAATCATCATCAGCCTCAGAGCAATAAAAGATTTTTATAATGGAGTCTTGCAAGAGATTACAACAAGACAATAAAGAGATCTCCCATGTTTCTCACACGTTTCTGTCCCACTGTCATTTAGGATTCCTTTCTTTCAGCACTTTCTCATGTCTCAGTTGTGTTGACTTTTATTTCTCCAAAGGATATTTAGGAGAAACATCTGAGACACTGTTGAGAATAAAATTAGAAATACATGAGAATCATAACTACGTCTCCGGAGGTTAGAAAGAGCAACCACTGAGCAATAACATATTCCTATAATGGAGCCTTGACAGAGACTACAGCAAGACAATAAAGAGATATTCTATGTTTCTTCTAACACATTCTTTGTTTTGACTTTTTTTCTCCAATATTTCTCATGTCTCATTTGTGTCTGCTTCCATTTCTCCTACGGAATTTTAGGAGAAACATCTGAAATGCTATTGATACTAAAATGAGGGATATATGAGAAACTCATCTAAGTCTCCTGAGCCTAGGAAAAGGACTGAGCAATACATTTTTCCTATGAGCAGACAGACATGAGACTCGTTTGTGAGTAAACACATAATGCCAGTGCGGTAAAGGTTACGGAGACGAGGTGCCGTGTTCCTGTTTTCCTCGCTGCATCAGTGTTTCTCTGCGTGTCTCGATGAGTCTGTTTGCTGCTGGCGATGGGAAGCGTTCAGGAGGAGACCCCTGCTGCGTTTGGCAGCGTGATTAACCGAGAAACTCAGCTGCGCTGGCCAGAATTTAATAAGGGTTAGAGCGAGGACCGTTAGCGAATGGATCCTTTATCAAACATGCAGGAGATAGAGAGTCAGAATCACTGTGTTCATTTGTACTGGCTGTGAGCGCAGAAGAACACAAGCGCTGCAGCGACGCAAACAACAGGAATCCAGTGCACAGCACAGCAGATGAACTGCAGATGAATGTGAGTCTCAGTGTTTGTTGTGTGCGTCTAAACCTGCTGATCATCATCTCCAGCAGCTTCTGAGATGATCCAGAGCGCAGTCACATGATCAGTACCACTCATTTACTTGTGTTTGATTACTGATCTAGAAATAGAGCACAATCTGAACATTCTCTACATTTACGGCATCATGTGTTTGATTTTTCAAATTTAATATTTTCCCAGGACCTTCATTTCCAGGTTTAACAGAGATTTTCAGTGTGAACATTTGAGCCAGTCTATCTACATCTATTCAGATGCTGTTTGAAATGTATGTAGAGTTTATTTCACTATAGTGAGGATCAGTGAAGGTCAAGGTTTGGGAAGGTGATGTTGTTGTTTTCTGTGATGTTTGTTTTGAAAACAGCTGATGATAGATCTGATTTGATTGAATGTAGAAACAGTTCTTAATGCAGTTGATTTGTGTAGCTGTTTTCATTTATTCCTCGCCTCGGTCGTGTCCGCCTCTCTGCTGTCGTATCAGCGAGATTCAGCTCTGTCCCTTCTAATTGGTCTGTGGCCATAAGCTCCGTCCCTCTCGCTGGCTGCTGCTGTCGATAATAATATAGGAGCAGCATTGATGAACTGTCAGCCGCTGCACAGTGCGTCTCTGTGCTCACGTGAGGACCAAAGTCAAGGCTCACCCTTGAAGATCCTGCCAGGCGAGGCCAGCAGATAAAGACGTGTTTATGTGTATTGATCAGACTGTGAAATCAGCTCTGGTGCAGATGCTGAGAGTTGTGAACAGAGCAACATCTGCCCGGCTCACTGTAGTGTTTTCATATCCACACGTACTGCAGTCTCGCTGGAAGAATTAAACACATTTCTGACCGATGTTCCCTTTGATTTGTTTTTGTTTTTTTTCTTGCTGAGCAAAACATTTGTCTATTGGCATTCCGGCCACCTGAGCAAAAACATTCTTTATATCAGACCTGTAGAGCGCACACACAAACAACTGAGTAACTTTAACTCTAATGGGCCATTTATAGTTGATCTGACCCTTGATGTAACTTAATATCGCAAATTTTAGGTTACCAGAGAAAATGTAGTGAACAGTTCTGTGTTACTTACCAAGAAATTCTATTTAAAAAATAAATAAAATAATAATAATAATAATACACATATACTTGACTAGACCCTCTAACACTAGTACTCTCTATTTCAATTCTATCTACTCGTTTTCTGTTTGTTTATAAAGAAAAAAAAAAACACTTGATCCTTTAACACTTGTACTCTTTACAATACTTGCTTTCTTTTTGTTTTAAAATAGAGCCTCTAACACTAACAATCTCAATTACTATTCTATTCTTTTGGCTTTTCTTTCTTTGTAAAAAAAAAAAGAAAAAAAAGAGAGACCCTATAACACTAGCGTTCCCTATACTTTTTTATTATATCTACTAATTTTCTTTTTATTTATTATTAATAAAAAATAAAATAAAATAAATAAATAAAAACTTGCTAAGTGTACTCACAGCACTTACATTTTATTGCTCCTTTGTTAGTTTTGATTGCTTGCATTGTCCTCATTTGGATAAAAGCGTCTGCTAAATGACTACATGTGGATGCAGAACAGTTCAGTATAACACAAGCTAACATAAGATAACAGATATATAACATACATAACATAACATATAACATAACATAATATAAAGGAAAAAAATGAAGCAGTTATTGCTCATTAATTCCCTTTTTGAGGTCAATTATTTATTAGGCTCATAACATAGCATAACATAACATAACATAACATAACATAACATAACACATAAGACTGAGTTGACCTGAGATCTGTAGAAATGTTTTCTGGGCTGGGATGAGAGTGATATGTGATTTTTATTATTTGCAGCTGAGATCTCAGGCTTTCCAAACAAACACAGACTGTCTGCTGTTTGGTCCGAGGCTGAGAGGCTGCTGGAGGCGTGTGTCACTGTTGGTGGAGACACCTGTCAATCACCGCAGGAGGGGGGGCTACGGACAGACCTGTGATGTGTTTTGACTCAGAGACGCTGAAACGAGAGCCGAGCGGACATTGATTGATAGAAGAGGAGCGTGGTGATGCAGCGTTACACAAATACACAGATCCACTGGAACGAGACACAGATTTCGAGCTCTGATGTGACGAACGGGGCTCGTTCCTGCAGACGGCCGGCAGCCACAAACATCAGCTTATGAAAGAGCAGTAATTGGTCCATTATTCACAGCTAATAATGTTTTACTAACTCTGTAATAGTTTCATAAGCACCATGTGAGCGTCAGTCGGAGGTTTTTAACTGTGTCTCCATGGCAACGCTCCAGCATTACACCAGTGTTCGGTCATTGAGTCGTGTTTCTTGAAAAACCTCCGCAACTACGTCTGCGCTCTATAATTATCTCACAGATGTTCATACACGGAGAACCTGCAGGAGACACGAGCGTCTCTCCCTCAGCTGTGTGTCCTGTGTCCTAAGAATATTAGAGCATCAGACTCCTACAGAGCAGATGTCTCTGGAGAAAAAAACCATTCGATTTCAGAGCTTCATAGAATCAATATCTTCATGATTGCATAATTTAATTTTTCATTTGAGCCAAAATAGCTAGATGAGAGGAAATCAAATCATCCGTTTCAGTCGAGGAGCAGAATAACACGCGGTCAACTGGACCACAGTGAGAACACAAAGCAGTTAAAGCTGAATTTTTTTCCAGATGAAGCATCCTGTAGATGTTATTAGATGTTCTCTGGTCAGGTGAGATCATCCCGTCTCAGTCACAGGTGTCAGAATAAAGATTCAGGAGCCGCTTTAAAGGAACAGTTCATCCTCAAAATGAACATTGTGTCACTATTTACTCACCCTTCATGTGTGCTGCAAAACAGTAAATAATAATAATGTTTGTCCAAACACTGATCTGAAGAGCACGAAGTGTGTGGATCTCCAGAGACGCCCCAGCAGTCGTCTGTTTCGAAGAGCAGATGGTGTCAGGGCCTTTATTTGGAGGCGAGAGCAGAGGTCACGTCCTGAGGCCTGTCAGACTGTCACCGCGGTGGCTTTGACACCACTGTCTCAGAGCATTAGACGAGCTCATCCTGACGTGAACTGCAGCCTGAAGAAAGAGTCTTTAGCAGCCACTACATCAGACCCTTCAGTATTAGAATAAACACCTACAAAAACATGCTCTTCTGTTGAAATCATCTAAACATCCTTAAACGAGATGCGTTTACCTGAGAGCAAGACTCTGTCTGTGTGTTTGCATTATGGTAATGAGATAAAACAGAAATCACACGGGCAATAAAAGTTCGGTGGCTGCTTAAATTGTTAAAGAAACCTGAATGAAATATTTTATTGCCAAACAAGTCAAAGCTCCTGATGAGGAGCATGAATGGTTTCAGCATTTCTGCAGCAGTTTGCTGCCTGTAATGAATTGATTTTGCGCTCCTGATGTACATGAAGAGTGATAACGCTGATGTTCTCTATGGCAGAGAAGGTCTGGCTTGTTGCTTAGGGTTTGTTGAGTCCAGTGGAGTCATGACACAAACATTTGGACTTCTGTTCCATTATTTTGTCAGGTTGAGTTGAATTCACATGAAAATAGACTGTTATTTTACACAAATCTAGAACGCAGTGCTCTGACTCATATTCTCTGTATTGAAGGGGTCATGAATGTAATTCAGATCCTTAGATGTATTTCTGTCATGACAACTCTTGGAGGGATGGTAATGTACATGACAATGTTAATGCATTTGGTCTTGACGGAATAGATCTGCTATGCTGCTGCTGCCAATACATCCACAACCAGCTGCTGTGAGCATGTATGAAATACTGCTGCTACACATATAACACATATGAGTAACCCCCATAGCATACATGATCACCTCATAGCAGATACAGGTGGAGCTGGGGAAGGTGAAGGCTTTCTGAAGTGTGCTGCAACTGCTACCACAAGCATTAGCCAAATATTTCAATGTTGAGCAGCGAGATTATTGGCTACAGATACAGAAGAACCAATCAGCTGTGACATGTGATAAAGATGTCATTATGTCATATTGAGTTGGATCTATCGGACTGTGCCATCCAGAGTGTCATGCCAGAACTTTGTATATAATATACACTGGTGGCAAAAGTCTCTTTTGCTCTCCAAGGCGCCATTTATTTGATCAAAAATATAGTAAAAACATTATTATATGTAAAATGTCATTTATTCATATGATGCAAAGCTGAATTTTCTTACGACAATCTGAAATGTTTAGTTCATCACAGTTTCCACAAAAATATTGTGCAACACAACTGTTTTCAACATTGATAATAATCAGAAATGTTTCTTGAGCAGCAAATCATCATATTAGAATGATTTCTGAAGATCATGTGACACTGAAGACTGGAGTAATGATGCTGAAAATACAGCTGCACATCACATTCTAATTGATACTCATATAGAAAACTCTCAGGCGGATTCTCCTCAAGTAAACATTAGAGATGCACCAATGTTCCTGGCCGATTCTGATTTTATTATTATTTTATTTTTTTGTAAGTGTGATCTGCCGATAACGATTTTTGCCGATTCCAATTTTCTTTCTAAAAACTAGAATTGACAGCATATACAAACAAAAATCTAGACATTTTTGAATGCAAAAAAATATTTACATAAAAATGTTAAACATTACAATTACCCCAATCTGCACAAAGTTACAGTTGTTCTCTCACATAAACAACTCTTAAAATAAAGTACCATGTGACTAGAAAAAAAAAGGCAGAAATAACAATTAACTGAAAAGGAGTTGCTGTACTACTTAACAAAACAGATGTCATTTCCCACTGTTTCTTAAATTGTCATTTTTAACTAACCTTATTAAATGTCATATTTCACATCAAATTCTTACATTGATTCAATAAACTCAGAAAAATAATAAGAAACTGTAGAATTGTTACCATTCAAATGAAATCAGTATCAACAAGCTCCATCAGTTTTAAATATTTTTTAAACATACAAATAAGAAAATGTTGGGAAAATGCAATTATTGTTTTAAATATGAAACCAAACCAGTAGGTGGCGTCAAACGATCGTTTTAATGAGTGAGTCATTTAGTCCTTCATTCAACAGATTTGTTCAAACAGCTGATTCATTCAGAAACAAGGCAAGTGACTACTGTCTTTATGAATAGGGTACTGAATCATTGACTCACTTGATTCGTTCAAAAACTTGGATTCATTCGGTTATGAAGCACCAAAGTATTGCTCAGAGACACAAAAGAGTTCTGCTGTGGCTTTGATTGGAACTATTTTCACCAGAGAAACTGAGCAAAAACAGGCAACATTGTGTCTAAACTGTAAGTCACTTAACTGTAACTTGTTTATCGAACTACTAGTCAGCAATACCACGACTGAGGTGTCCTTGAGCAAGGCACCTGACCCCCAACTGCTCCCCGGGCGCCGCAGCATAAACGATACCCACTGCTCCGGGTGTGTGTTCACGGTGTGTGTGTGTGTGTGTGTGTGTGTGTGTGTGTGTGTGTGTGTGTGTGTGTGTGTGCACTTTGGATGGGTTAAATGCAGAGCACGAATTCTGAGTATGGGTCACCACACTTGGATGTATGTCACGTCACTGTCACTTTGTATTTTGCACTTTTTTTCACTATTGTATAAAAGAATTTTTTTTTTTTTTTTTTTACCACCGCAGTATCTCTAAGTGTTTATGAGTGCTGTTGCACTTACTTGGTTTGTTTTCTGCATGGCTGCGCGAGCCTCATCTATTACGACACAAATACATTATCAGTTGCTGTAAGTGTGACGTCAAAACAGATCATGCGGAAAACCGGCTAATTCCGGTCCCTGGCCGGTTGATCGGTGTATCTCAAGTAAATGTTGTGAACTTCACTGGATCGTGTGTTTGATGTCCAGAGCTGTAATAGAGCCATATGTGTTCGATTGCTATTAAACTGAACCAGCGATCGCCTCCAGCTTTAGAGTAACGTCTGATGTGTGTAAATATGAAGAACGTTCTGATTTTCCATTTCATGACCTCTGTGCAGACAATGCAGTGATGAGGGTCAGTCGGTCCCTCGCTGCCATCAGAACCGCTGTGAGAAGCCTCTGACCTGAGTCCTGAGTGAGACCGGCCCAAACACACACACACACACACACACACACACATACAGCTTTAGAATGTGTGTGTTCATTTATCAGCAGTCTAACCTTTACTGGATGAGGTTTTCTGGCCTTCAGCAGGTCATGAAGTCTCTGCGCCCTCATTATATCTGGGCTCTGTGTTTATTTTAAGATGTGCCCTAATCTCACCGCAGAACAACCTTCTGATGACCCAGAATCTGCCGAGAGCCGCTGGCGGCGGTCATTCTGAGGTCAGCGATCTGAGGATCAGGAGTCCTGATGGACACACACTGTTTTATATTGCATATATAATTAGTTCTCATGTCATGCCCAATCTAGCTGCTTTCATCACAGGCGGGAAATAAACAAGCTCTGTTTGTCCATCTTATCATTCAGCCATTAGATTGTTTCAAACCTGTGTGAGTTTCTTTCCTCTGTTGAGCACAAAAACTATGTTTGAAGAATGTTGGGAACCAAAGAGTTGCTGGTAGTCACTGACCCTTGGGTTCAACAGAAGAAGGAACTCATACAGGTATGAAACAACATTAGGGAGTTAATGATGACAGAGTCATGATTTTGGGTGGACTGTCCCTTTAATCTCCCACCCTGTCTCTGATGCACAGGCTCCATCTCTAATTCTAGTGAACTGCCAAACCGTCATAAAGCCTTCGTTGGCTTCATGTTGATGTACCTGTGAAGATAATCCCAGAATGCACTGCTCACCCCTCGATGTGTGGTGTGTGTGATGTGAAGCTGAAGTTGTTGGTGAGTATTCCTGCTTTGCTGTGAGGCCTGATCCTCCCTGCTAGCGGCTGAATGTTTTCCAGCAGAGGAAAGCTCTGGAGAGCCGTCGAGTGTGATTTACACCTTCAGATCACGCTCCTTAATTGCCTGCGGTGATGAGGCTTTCTGAAGACGCGCGTTTAAGTTTCTCTGGAGATGCCGTTGATCTCTGGAGTGTCCGATTGTCCCAGACTGAATTCACCAGGAGAATATTAATAAGATAATACTCATATATAACATATTCCTGCGAGCGCTGCTTGCTGCTGCGGTGCTTTTGGACAATCGCTGGCCCGTAGAGCTCAGATGAATGTTTCAGTGTTGTAAATAAAGATTATTAGAGCACATTGTACAAGAAAATAATATTCTGGTCTTTCTACTTCAAAATTTCTTGCTTAATTAAATCTAATTACCATTTCTTTGATATTATTTACTGATTTCGGAGTAAATCCTTCACCATTTTTTCTCAGTGCACATCTCCTCTGAGTGATTTAATCTGAAGTTAGTCTGTGTTTAATTCTCTGCTGTGAGTACTAGTAATAGGTCTGGCTCACTGAGTAAACAGCAGTCATAATGGTGGATGAACTGAGAGGATGGACTGTAAACTCTCTGTCACGGCTTTATTCTTCTGCTGCGGCTCCACTGGGTTTGTGTTCTTTCCTTTCATCTTAAGAAGGAGTTTTTTGGAGAGAGATACATCAGCTTGTCCTTAAGTGTTCTTCCAGGACAGATTCTTCTGAACATCCATTACTGAACGTGAGCACAGGTGTCATGAGACTAGATGTCTTATAATGAAAAATCATCAGACTGAGATGTGTTTCTGTTTTTGTTCAGTCAGACTCAGTGTACTTCTGTGTTGATTGTTATTATTCAGATGGTAATGGTTTCTCCGTGTGAGCGTTGTAGTAAATTAGCCCAAAAGGGAAATGTATATAAATAATTGCAATTCATTATGATGAATTACAATTATTTATATGAGCTGCCAGTAGTAACTGTAGCAGATTTAAACTGCCATCACCTAATCTGTTCGTCCAGCGGACATTTAGTGTAATTTCATATAAACTGCAAGAAAGGATATTTTTGTGGCCACAGAAAACAACCTTCTTACAGTAGCCTAATAATGCATTAGAGCGTAACGAAATCATAAAGGGACAATTAATTTGCAAGGCAGAATCAGAAACTCATGTAATTTGTGCACAAGAGTTTTATTATCTAAACACTAACACAAACTAGTCTAACAAACAAACAAGGAAACATACATACACTCACTCACTCACGCATGCATACAAAAGGGGAGCTAAAGTGGATGAATGAAACCATCAGGAAACACCAGAGTATGAAGCTATGAAAACAGTCAGTTAACCACCTGAGTAAAATCATCAGGGTCTACAGCTTATACTAAACCTCTGTTTCGTTTAGTTAAATGTAAGGTTTTCCTATTAATTAATTAGAGAAGAGTCCATTTTTATGGGCATTATGTGTCTGTTTTAGAGAGACTTGAGTAAGGGTTGCTTTGCCCGCATTCCTTTGAGCCATAAAACTAGTGTTATCAGATAGTGTGTCTTTGGTTGCCATGGAACCAGAGGCCTGTTCTGCCCTTTTGAGGTGTTAGTTGCATTTCAGGGGAAGGGACCATAGACCCTCATATGGTGCTTTTCCATTGCATGGTACGGTTCACTTATGGCGGGTTTTCCACTGGGTACAGTACCTGGTACTTATTTTAGTACCACCTCGGCTGAGGTTTCAAGTGAACCGTACCGTTACCAAAACGTGACGTGTAAACTCTGCTGATCACAGATTGGCCGGAGAGGATCGTCACTACCTGCATCACTGAACATGTGACACAAACACAACAGAACCGCTACATTTAAATCAGCACAGTCAGCGAAGGATCGAACGCAACTGTTTTGAACAAGCGCACCTTTTTTAACAACCAACAAGTTTTGTTGTCTGTTGAGGAAGTACAGACGTTCCTCTCGTTGATAGCAGAGGAGCGGATCCAGCGAGAGCTTGATGGGGTGATGCAGAATGAAAAAGATTTTTTTAGGAGTGGTGGCAGTAGAGGCGGCGTAACTATGATCACATGTGAATAATCCTGCCCACTCTAAAGCAATACTAAACTGCAGTGGGAACACAGACCGTGCCGAGCTCTTCAAATGCCTACATTCACAAATAACAATGATTTTCGCAAAAAGAATGATTGATTATCAATTGAGAATTTGTTATTATCCTAAAGTAATTGTACACATGGCCCGCACAGCAAAAAAACAGACCGACTGATTAGCCAATCCAAAGTGAGATGAATGAAGTGCATGTCTGGAGAAGGGAAGTTTGGTTTATCAAGTTAATCCATAGTCCAGTGGTAGAAGGTTGTCAGTGATTTTAGCAACACAGGTTTTTTTTATTTTTTAAAATAAAAAAATTATTAATACAAATGTGTATTCTGCAGTTTGCTGGTTTATGTTACACCATTTTTTCCCTCTCTCTCTTTTAGATAGATCATGTCCATTTTACACTGAGCAACCCTAGTGTGACTGAATTCAGTCCAGCTGGGGGGGGTGGGGGTAGTTCTGTTTAGCTTGTGAGGGTTGAGATAAAGGTGTGAATCTCCTGCTCTTTCATAGGGAGATGTTCTGATGAGCGTTTAAACTTGCAGAGCAGGTTTGGCTTGTTGTTTGGCTTTTGTAATTTTTCAACAGCATACAGAGTATTACATACAATATGATATGTTTTTTTTTTTTTTTTTTTTTTTTACAAATGTAAAAATATAGTGCAGTAATAAGAAACTGTCGCGAGACATCATGGCCTAATCATTTTTAGGTTCATTATTGGGTAATTCCAGCATTAGTGACATAACATTCGCAGTCAAAACCTGAAATATGAATTCTCACAGAATGTATTCATTACCAATATATTGAAACTTCACTTTAAGTTTTTTACTAAATCCCAAACAGAGTCCAGACATCAGAAAAGTATCCGTCTATGAACGTGTTTTATAGGCTATTGTAGATTTGGGAAATACACATGCCTTGCAGACGAGACAAAATGGGAGACAACATATTTTTTAGACTTTCTGTTATTTACAATGGACAAACCAGAAGCAACAATACCTGCAGAGTGGAGAAGGGTTGTCCATTCTCAAAACATAAAATATAAATTTTATTAAAATTTTTGTTTTTGTGTTTCAGAAGAAAAATCAATGTTAAGGATGTGCCAAAATGCAAACACGTATAAAATGCTTTAAAAACTTTAACAGAGATGTCTAGAGGGTATTTAATAGGTCTGCCCCCACGTAAGATTTTTCTAGTTACTAGTCGTTCATTTAAGTCATTATTCAACTAATCGCAGGTTTATATTAAATTAACACAGTCTAATCCATATTGAGCCTTAATATATTCCACGCTCAAGCACACACATTAAGTTTGCCACAAAGCACAGGAAGAAGTAACCTAATAATTATTATTAAATATTATTAATAAACAAATGTTTTCTTGTCGGCTGCTAGATGACATTCACAGTGCTGACTCTCATCTCCACAGTATACTGTACACGCCTTTAAAGAGAAATGCAACCTTCACAGATTACATAATGCTTTCATTTTGAATTGGTTCATTTAAAAATAGACATTTCAAGCTTTCTGTAGATATATTTCTCATGTATGTGAGACACCACAATTTTAAGTTATTTCATTGTCAGGAAAAAATTCAAGTGATCACGCTAGTGCCTCCCTGTCATGCATGCGCATTAATAATTTTCCGCACAAACAGTTGAATATGAATAGTAATAGAGCACATTTCTTTCAGGTTACAGTATGGGATCTACATTAAAAATAAATCTTCACAAGTCTACAACCAAGACATATGCAGTTATAACCTGTAAATTGAAGGCTATTTGACGTTTTAACATGATCTAACGGCCGATGCTGCTCCAATTTGTTGATCATTAGTGGTTCTTGATCAAGATTAAACAGATGCATGACTCTCATAAACTTGTTTTAGTAAATCTCTTTTGCATTAAATAACAAAGATATAAGATTGCAGTTGCATATATATATATATATATATATATATATATTTACATGCAAGCAAGTAAAGTAGGCTCTGTTTAAAATCACTGAAGTTGTCGATTAATGAAGCTGTTTTTTTCATTGTGTGCACTTTGTTGATTATAATGAGAGAACTTGAGTTTAAACGTGAGGACGTTTTATTAATCCGACCATTCTTTAGAATTTCAATGATTTAGCTAAATTAATTTGTTTGTTTCTTGTTTTAGTTAGGCCTAAATAATGGGAGCGAAATTATACAGTGCCTCATGTTTTACTAAAATAAAGGAAATAATTAATAAAACAAGCCACAATTTCTTAACCAGTGTACAGACAGATATCTTTTCCCAAGTTGTTATCTGTCAAAATAAAGGACAGGTAATGGATAACAAAGTATGTGCGTGACAAAAATTCATGTTGTTTTATTAAAGGAATTTTAAAATATGAATGAAAAATGTACTTTCTGACAATTATAGGCCTAATATGTGAGAATATTGACATATTAATCCATGTAGCATAGCTCACTAAAATAGGCTACCACTTTAAATGCTCCGATGCAAAGTAAATTTATATTTTATTTAATATAATTTAGCAATAGTTCTGAGTTGATGAAAACAGCCTTTGACTGCAGAATTAATTTGTCTGTCAAATATAGAGCTGAATTAAAAACGACAAAACAATGTTTCTGGCTTGTGACTGCAGATGTAAGACAGAGGTCCCACGCTGCTGTTTACCATAGTAATGGAATCAGGGGAGCCCAAACTAGGACCGAGATTCATTAAACTGTTGAAAATTAGCTGCCATCCAACTTTTTAATATCCTCAGGACAGTCCAGAAGTGATTTTAGAGCAGAGACTACCTTATTTCATCAGAAGATCGGTCAGTCTTTATAATCTTATTAAAATGCTGAAGTAATTTGTCTGAGTTTGCTCCTGTCTGAAGTGTGATGTTACAGTGAGTTTGCTCCTGTCTGAAGTGAGGTTTGTCCGGGTTCTTGTCATGTTTCCAGTGGAGAATCCACACTGAGCTCTAAACACTCTCACGGCTGCTATCATGAAATCTTAATAGCGGGAGGGAGACAGTGCCTTGCCTCAGGAGACAGCCAGATTTATGAAAATGAATAATTCATCAATGTTTTTTTTTTCTTCCTGCGAATGCTCTGAGGACTGAATATTTAGAGATTTCCAGCATATTTACTCTCACATGCATTTCAGATGCACTGCTGTGTGTTCAACAGCTACTGTATGTGGAGGCAGTGCTTGTGTTGTACGCTAAATTAAGGATCTCATTAAGAGCTTGTTATGATTTGAAACCTCCAAGCTTTATTAGAAGCGTGCGATGATTAGATGAACAATTCGTCAGTGACGTTACTCTTCCACTCTCTAGTCTCTTCAGCTGACGGCATCGGTCATTGTTTCTCTCACTGAACATCCTGTTTCAGATAACAGAAGCTCAGCTAGGTCTGTACTAGTTTACCAGCGTTAACTAACTCCTCTTTAACCCGCTGTCCATGTGGAGCTGCTGCAGTCGTGTGTTTTTGTATGTTGTTGTTTTATTTTGCTGTTGTGTATTTGTGTGATGTTGTTGTGTGTGTTGTTCTGTGTTTGTGTGTTGTTGTTGTTTTTCTTTTTGTGTGAGTGCCGCTGCAGTCGTGTGTCGTGAGCACGTGTGTGTTGTTGTTGTTGTGTGTGTGTTGTGTGTGTGTGTGTGTAAATTATAGAAGGAAAACTAATCTTCATGTAAATGGCTAGTATGTATATCAGTGGGAACTGTGTTTTGAGTTTGTATGCAGAACTACACACTGAATGTGGCTCAGCTTCCAGCTGATGATGAACCACAGACAATAAGTCTTCATTTCAAGGTTTTTCTCAGCAAGAATGCTGTTGATTTCATTTAATTTACATTACATTTTCATGTAATGAATGTAGTCGTAAACTGCAGTAGATTGCCAGCAGCGGTGTTGCTGTGTGCTGCTCAGTGTTTGTAGAGTTACAGTGAAGTTTGATGAGTCTGCAGTGTTTATCCGAGCTGAACTCATCACAGAGAGCCTGCGTGTCTTTGGCCCGACATTTGAAGTGTGTTTTGACTGTTCATTTCGTTTGACTGTAGTCATGACCTTCACACTCACACAGACGCATGAGTTTAGAGCTGTCAGCGCTGAACACTTCACAAACACTCGTCCAGATCTGCTCAGATCTCTGCTGCACTCACTGTGTGTTTCCTCTGCTCACTAAAGGCTGTAAGCTAAACATAAAACATAACTTTCTTCAGTGGAACACAAAAGAAGATATTTCGAGAAAGGTTTATATATATATATATATAAACCTTTCTCCCTTTCTATATATATAAAATGAGAGTGGGTTCATATAAATACAACTGAGTCCAGTGTAGTCTGGTTCCCTAGAAGAAAGAAAGTCATACACGTTTCAAGCCACATGCAGGGCTCCAAACTGCGACTAAATCAGTCGGATTTGCGACGAAAAATATTAAATTTGCTGAGGTCGCCATTGGCAACAAGGCATATGTATTTACATTTTATTACTTAAAATTGGCATGTAATGCATTTTTTCCCTGATTGTTTTGCGATCGCATCATTTGCTGTGTTGACGTATTAAACTGAGACGATGCGCATCAAAGTTTTAGCGGAAAAGAGTTTCAAACAGTCCTCATCTCTGCCGCACACCTGATAAAGTGAGGAAAAGCAGCGTCTAAGGCTACGTCTACATTAATCCGGATACATTTGAAAACGGCGTTTTCGTTTTAAAACGCTCTCCGTCCACACTAGCGTTTTCCAAAAGTGTCTCATCCACACAGAAACATCAGAAAAAGTTAAATTTGCTTTCTGCGCATGCGTAAAGCCTCAAAAATGCTCACTGCAGATTATACACATGGAACAGACATTAAACGTTTTCATGCAGTTTTTCTGACAGGAAATCTTATATATTTTATTTACGAAAAGAACTCACCATTCACTGACGCGTCCAGGTCGCACACTCACGATTCTATAACGCAACTCGCGATCGCGAGTAAATTTGCTTTCATCTTTGCAGGACTGAAGAGTGTACAAAGTAACACATCTATAGCAAAATAGTGTGAAAGTGCATAGCACTTTTCACAGTCCACACTACAATGCGAAAACGGCGTTTTCAAATTTATCCACTTTGGAGAGCGTTTTTAAAAAGCTCCGTTTTCCTTGATAAAAACGCCATCTCAGTGTGGACGGAAGGACAAAACGGAGAGAAAAAGATGCGTTTTCAAACGAAAACGTATTAGTGTGGACATGGCCTATTTCGTACACAACTTGAACAAACTAGAACAGGTAAAGCTGTCAGCTGTGTGAATATTGATAATATCGTTAACAATTCTCGTTTGTAATCATTAATAATATGGCTTCATCTTAACACGATCTTAGGTCTATGATGTATTCTCTTTATGCGTGAACTTCATTATTTGAAGCGCACTTGTCGTCCAAAAATCGCAAAAAGCTTTGTGCTTTGTTCATTTTAATAAACAAAGTATCAGCTTGAAAATTATTCAAAATTCATAACGAAATACATACAACAAATACAGTTTTGGCGCTCTTTAATGCGGCAGGCGCTCAGTTCAAGCGGCAAGTGACCTATTTAATCGTTCTCTTTACTACTATAATACATAATGAACATGAATTAACATAAAAAAAATAGGCTATTTTATAAGAGAGCCTTCAGTACAACCAGGGCAGGACTTGGGGGGCGGGGGCCCCTGGGCTTGAGGTTATGTCTGGGCCCTATACACTACAAATGCCCTCAAATAGAACATCATTGTGGAGTAACACAAAATACACAAACATATGCTTTAGGTAAACAGTACAATTAATATGCATAATAGGCTATAGTCAAAGTTTAAATGTAACATTAAATTTCCATTACAATATAATAAACAGGTTGTTGAGAGATCAAAACCCTGAATTAACTTTGAACAAAAAAAATAAATAAATAAATAAAAAAAAAGGAGCTGTTGGCTTATTAGTATTATAAAAGTTATTGTCATATATGTGTCCTCTTATTAAATAAAATAAAAAGTCATGCTGGCAAGCACTGAACTCCCAGTTGCTCCCTGGGCACTGGATATGTAGCTGCCCACTGCTCCGGGTGTGTGTTCACTGTTTGTGTGTTCACTGCTGTGTGTGTGTGCACTTGGATGGGTTAAATGCAGAGCACCAATTCTGAGTATGGGTCACCATACTTGGCAAATGTCACGACTTTCACTTCTCATTTAGAAAAAAACAGGACTCATGTTTGTATGATAGGCTAAATCCTATATCATAGGCATAGCTATGTTATGAAAACAGAAACTCATTAAATTGCTATTTTTATTTAAAATAATTTTGATGACATTTCTTCATTTCTTGTGTAGTGGCAGTAAGACGAGAGAGAGCGCTCAAAACTCATCAGATGATCGCATAATTTAGTGGAACATTAATATAGTAATATAGAATCATCCTCTGTAAAGAAATGAGTTGTGAAAATTTAAGAATTTATCATCTTTCTAAATGTGCGCTCTTTGGCTAAAGGCTTTAATGGAGCTGTTTAAAGTAGCCGTGTGATAAACCAATCGGTGCAGACGCGACTCAGTGTGTGCGTCATTGTTCTGTGTGAAATAATCATAAACACCAGTTTCTGCTGTTTGATTGTGGCCTCGAAGGTCATAGGTGTAAGGCCGGGCATAGGCTACTGTGCCATTTTTTTGCAATTTCATCAAGGTATCACCTCACACTGTACGAGCAGATCGCATGCGATGTGAAGTCAAGCTCACGATTCACGGATAATAAATGAGTAAATTAGCTTACTCCTCATTGAAAATGATTTAAAACATTTAGATACATTACACAATGAATAGGCCTATAATTAACATTCTGTCTAAAGTAGCCTATGTCCGGACACTGTAATAATCAGTCATCGATGAAAATATAAAACTTGTTTTAAGGCAATACCCAATGTTTCTCATCTCCTCTAAGAATAGCTATGTGTCGTTAAGCGTCAGATGCCGACAGCTCGGGCTGTTTTTACTTTCACTTTCTGAAGCTTAATGAATTGACTGGAGTTTAAAACTTCTTCATGGGCATAACGCTCATGCAGTTTGCACACTGTTTGTGTGGCATGCACTGGCTCGCCTTCATGGTTTAAAACGTGAATATTTAGAATTTTGCAACGTGTTTGTCTTTATTACTAGTTGCAAAATGATGGACAATGGTTCACATTTCCCGTGATAATAACATTATTTTATCAAAAGATCTCTCTCTTTTCGTTTTCTTTCTGGCTGTAGACTATTAAAGATTAAATAGTTGAAGTTCTATTTTCGTGCAGGCAGTCAGTGCTTCAGCTGTGCTTTACCCTCACGAGGGGCGACCAAAATTTCTGACAGGACAGAATCGGATGAAAATCGCTCTGTGTATGCGCAGTTTAAGCTGTAGCCCCGGCTGGCCCGTTTAGATCTTGCATGCACAGTGGAAATGCGGCTAACAATTTATGAATTCTGACTGGCATATAACATACAAATCAAATAAACGTGAACGGGCAAAGGCGGGGCCCATGGGCTGCAGCTCACTCAAGCACAATAGTAAGTCCGGCCATGAGTACAACTTACTGAAATATCTTGTGTAAAAGCTCATTCAGTGTTTCAAACTGCAGAAAACGTGTAAAGCTTGTAAACATTGCAACGTAATATACATTCACCTCAGAATAACCATTAAGTGTCCATAAACTCATCAGTCAGCTAGAAAAATAATTATAAAGAGGAGCATTTTGCTATATTTATGCGCTATTGGATTTTTATATTTTTACTTACCCTGTTGTCTATGATTCAACTCCTCCTATAAAATTGCATTTGACTTAATAAGAAAAACAGACTGAAAGTGTGAAAGCCATACACTCTTAAAAATAAAGGAGCTTAAAGGGATCATCCGTCCCACAAGGATGCGCTGTTTCTACATGTATTTAGCTTTGATTTGAAAGAAAACAGCGCATCCTTGTGATGTGGATGACACAGAAGAACATACGCAGCATACAGTGATATGGAGAGACACAGAGGAGACCTTTGACAAAGGAATTATTGAATAAAGTCATTATTTTTGTTTTCTTCGCTTACAAAAAGTGTTCCCGTCGCTTCATATAACCCAGATTGCACGTCTGATGGCAGATGGAGTATTCTGATGATGACTTTCATATCTTTCCTGGACCTTGACACTGTTATTTACTTGCAGTCTATGGGACATTCACAAGCCTCCCGGTTTTCATCCAAAATATCTTTAATTGTGTTCCGAAGACAACAGAGCTTTTATGGGTTTGGAACGACATGGGGGTAAGTGATTTAATGACAAAATTTTCATTTTGGGATGGAGTATCAATTTAAAAGGTTCTTCACAGAACTATTTTGGTTCCACAAAGAACCATTTAGTCAAAGGTTCTTTAAAGAGCCATCTCTTTCTCAACTTTTTATAATCTGAAGAACCTTCTTTTGCCACAAAGAAGCTTTTGTGAAATGTAAAGGTTTTTCAGTTCTTTATGGAACCATTTAGACAAACAAGGTTCTTCTGTGTCATCGTGAAGCACCTGTATTTTGAAGAGTGTATGCAACATTTGCAGGATGCATTGAGGAGAAACCCAAAATACACTCAGTGGCCGAGGGATGCTTACGGTCCATCATATTGGTACAGATAATGAACAGTTCTTTGAGACTGTGTGTCTTAAGTTGGAAAAGACATTTAGTTCCCACTTTAAGTGAACCTTAGTTCCCAGGTCATCTACAAGATGGATTAAAATGCTGATAAAGTCATATAAAGACATAAACACATGACAGTATGATTGAAATGTTAAAATGTAAATAAATAAATAAAACACGTTTACTCTGTGGCATCTAAAAAAAGATTTTTTGGCGCATACGTTTTTTTTTTTTTTTTTTTTTATTGCAGCCAATGGCTCATTACTTGATTTTTTTTTTTTAATTTTATTTGGAGCCCTGACATGAGTGCCCATAAATGGTGACAGAATGATCATTTTTGGTGAACTGTCCATTTGAAACCGAGGCAGATGAACTCAGGACAGCATATGAACATACTACACTTACTGTTTGTACCATTTAAAAATATCCCAGATATAGTATGAGTCGTACACTATTGGTCAGTCAAACAGATAGTCCCGCCCTAAACTACTGTGATTGGCTGAAGTTGATGTCAGGTGGCTTAAACGAGCAGAGATCAATGCTGTGAAAGCATCAAAACACATGGAATCAGATTTTTTGATTCGACTGCGACTGAGCCTGGTTTCTCCCAAGGGTTTTTCTCCATTCTGTCACCGATGGAGTTTCGGTTCCTCTGGTTTGCTTAGTTGGGGACACTTAATATCCAGTGATATCGTCGACTTGATTGCAAGATACTATTTAAACTGAACTGAGCTGGATGATGATGTCACTAAATTCAATGATGAACTGCCTTTAACTAGAAATTGAGTGTTTACTATCGTCATTTTGCATTATTGACACTATTTTCCTATTTAATACTGTAAAGTGCTTTGACACAATCTGTTTTGTTAAAAGCACTGTATAAAGGTGACTTGACTTAAAGGTCCTTGCACACTGAGTCCGAAATTAAAACGTTTTGTTGTTGTTTTCATATTCGTCATCCTTTCCCATCAAAATGCAGTGTGTAAACGTGATTGACACAACGTGAGGTCGTATTTATTTTTTTTAACGTGCAAACATTTCGGACTTGGAGTGCAAAGACCTTAAGGCTTGCGGTGTGAACAGACTGAGCTGCTGTGAGCAGATCCGGGTTGCATTGGCTGCGTTGGAGTCCTGTTCTCCTGAACTTTCTTGCCAACAGTTTTGCAGTAATTAACCTAATTCAGCTGAGCTGTTAAACGTCTCTCAGGTCAATATCACAACTAGACACTGATGAATCTGGTGCGAGAGCGAGCGCAGCGCCTCTAATGAGCTGCAGCAGGACGAGCGTTTGACCCGTGTGAATGTGAAACTCATATCTGCTATTGTCTTACACTGCTGCTCTCATGTTTCTCAGCGGGGGGTCTCACATTTGAAATGACCCTGCCTGACGTTTCATCTTCTCTTGCTCGCTGGCTTTGAGCGGATCAGTTCTCCAGTGAAAGACTGGTGTGTGATTGTCAGATGTGTGACTGTGAAGCATGGCACTAACTCTGTCTTTCTCTCTCTTTCTCTCCTCGGTGCTGTCCGGGAACAGAAGAGTACGCGGTGGAAGGTAAGCGGCTGATTATAAACAGTTAAAGATGGTGTGTGATGTAGAGGATTGGTGTTGGCGGCAGCGAGGCCGCTCTCTGATTGGACTGCGGTTTTGGCGACTTCTGGGGGCTTTGATTTGCTGCAAAGCTAGATTTACTCTTCCTCCATTGTTTCTTTTCTTCTTATGAGTTGGTTTGATTTTTTGTTTTCGATCAGTCGTAATGGAGCAGATGCAGTGGAATGACTCGCCACTGTCAGTGCAGTTGTTTTATGGTTGTGTAGATCGGTTCTCATGTGAGTCTCTGAGGTCAAAGGTTAAACCCTCCCGATGGTGTCACTCTGGCGTCTGACAGATACGATGCGAGACCAAACTCCGCTCGCGTTCGTCGAGGGCCAGATGTGTTTACCCATAATTCCCCTGCAGGCTGGATTTGTCTGCGTAATTGATGGCGCTGTGCTTCTCTCAGGTGTGTGTTTGGGGAGAAGGCGCAGGTATCTGGATGTTTTCCCACTATCAGGACACTGCTGATGGATTATCCTTCTACCCAGCATGCCTCGGGAGGCACGTTGCTATGGTAACAGAGGAGATATGTGTGTGCGTGAGCTGATGATGATGATGATGATGGCAGAACGCTCTTCATTGGCAGCATCCTCATGGATGTTATCCACGTGTAACTGTTTTCCAGACTGTGTTTTCAGATTGATTTGCACAAATCTGATAGTAGTGAACTGCATTAACGTCTGAGCAGCAAGAGCTTCAGCACCATTCGGAAATCATTTTCAGGCATATGAATTTTCACATCACAAAAATTGAAGCTTTTATTATGATATTGAATTGTGTTACAGAAACATTATGCCTTTTCCTCTTAATAAAAAATTTAGCAGCAAAAAGAACATTTAAATACAATAAAACAATAGACAATACAAACTTATGAAGTAAATAAATGTTTCAAACAGAATAAAGTAGAAAAGAGCACAACTATAGACAACAATAATCATTTTCAGCCAATATATACCTTTTCTGGGCTGGCCTGGTTGAGTTCAGATTAAAATGAAAAAATGTATAAGTGTAAACAAATGTTAGCAAATAAATATTAAGTCTTCAAGTGTTTGATGAACACTATAGTGAAGACAAACAGCTGAGAAAGTGCAGTGCTGCTGTGTTTGGAACGGGTTTGGGAAAACGCACATCATGAGTCTGACTTCAGACTGAACTCTGTCTGACAGCTCAGACTTTCTCATTCTCGAGTCGTGCAGCTTCTGCAAAGAGGGAGACACTGGATTGTTTCAGAATCTCGTGCTCAGAAACTGTTTTGTCCAGGTCTGAAACTGGCTGTTCTGATTGAAGCGGGTTACAGTCCTTGATGTAAGGATTTCAGCGCTGGACGCTGGAGACCCGAGGCTCTGGAGATCTCAGCGCTGGACTGTCTGATCCACAGAAGCTGTCAGACAGGGGCTGTGGATTAAACATCTGCAACACCGGAGCTCACATAAACACTGAAAACAGCGATTCGATCATTCCTGCGAACGCAAGAAGACTAGTACTGACCGTTAATGTGTTAAATAGTATGCAAACCTCTGATATTTGAAGAGTCAGCTCATTTTGTCCATTATATGACTGATTATCTATGATTTAACTACACCTGCAAGACTTCATTAGATTCTTACCTGGATTGCAAAAAGGCCATTTTATTAATCAGCTTCAGGTCTTGAAACAGTTTGATCATCTTTCATTACATTTTCATTCATGCATTTGGCAGATGGTTTTATTCAAAGTGACTTTTGAGAAATGTCTCCCATATAATGAAAGTCAATGGGGTCCAATGTTGTTTGGTTCCCAGCGTTCTTTAAAATATCTTCTTTTATAAGTCTTTTATTATGGTGAAGTAATGGTGTAAAAAAGATAATTTGTGGATGATATTTACTGTTTCATTTTCAGTTTTTTATGCTTCTAATCAGTTCCAATTTTTATGCTTTTCAGGGCTCCAGACTGCGACCAAATGGTCGCATTTTGCGACCAAAATTTGAGAGTGTGCGACTGAATTTTACATCCAGTCGCACATGTGCGACCAGTAAATTTGCCTCCCCCACCCTCCGTATTTTTTTATACATTAAACGTGGAAGGGGCACGTCAATGATCAATGAAATGAGCAATGAAATAATCAATGAGACGCGAGCGCACACGCACGCGCACACACTCGCGTCTCATTGAGTGATGCCTGTCTGTGAGGCGGCCAATGCGTGTGAGAAGAATAGGGAATGGCCACTGTAAGTGGCTAAAATGTGTGGAGGGGGAGGGGCCTAGAGATAATCGAGCGCGCGTAAACATCTGTGGGAAGGAAACGGAGACAAATATCATCACAACCTGATATGTCGTGCGTCTGAGCTATGAGCAAGCGAACTATTGATTCGTTCTTCCGACCTGCGGCTAGTGTACCAGTGCCAGAGTCTACAGTGTCACCGTCGGATGATGATGCAGAGTCAGAGGTTGGTGTGGCGAAAAAAGCTGGCACTCACCGTATTCGAGAAGACTGGCTGAAAGAATTCAGCTGGCTGAGGTAGTATAACAACGTTATATGAACTGAGATTACTACAGCGGCTACCCCAAAACTCCGGGGAACGCAAAGTTTGCCGCTAGTACAGGCACTTCGCAGTTTAAATACAATACACTGATTAAACATAATCTCAGCCTAAAGCAGCGAGTATGTCGAGACATGTTTATAAATCAGAAAGCAACCACACTACCGGTTGTTTTTCGAAGACAAATGACTGTAAATCAGAGCGCAGATGAGGCAGAGATGATGTTGAAATTTAACACGGCCTACTTCGTTGCTAAAGAGGAACTACCCTTCACCAAATACAAAAGCCAGCTCGACCTTCAAAGAAAGAATGGCTTAAAACTTAACGAAACATGCAACAACGATACAGCATGCGCACAATTCGTTGGAGTAATTGCGGATACTCTGATACTCTGTTACATACATTTAAGTATTGTTTGTAACTGTGAAATGACCGAAAGGTTACTAAGCACTTTGTTACTAAGCACTTTTTTTTATTCTGAATGTATGGTATTTTGTTTACTATTTGTACTGTCATGACAGCGATGGTGCTGTCAGTTTACCTTGTTGTTGCATCTTCAAAAGTGCAGAATAAAATGTGACACTGAATTTGAAACAGCACTTTGTAATTTCTGCATCTATTATTAAAGTATTTATTAGTAATACAGTGGAAATTAGTAGATTTGGTTAGCATGTTGATTTACGGTGTGCGCCCCTAAATTTTCTGGTTGTGCCCCTAAAATTTTCAGTTGGGGGCCACTGTGCTCCTAGTGAAAAAAGTTAGTCTGGAGCCCTGCTTTTAATTCTAATCAGTTCCAAATCTCAGGTTTCAGTTCTGTTTTCAGTTAGCAAAACCAACTTTCAGGTACAATGTCTCTTTCAGATTTTTGTCAGGCAATCTTTTGTCCTGAACTTGTGGTAGGGATGTAAATGTGGAAATTGGCTGTGACAAATGTGAATAGTAAACAGTTTGATAGCCCACTGGTTTTTATGAGTGAGTTAATGAATGCGCAGTTGAGGAGCCGCCGGTCGTTCCTCCCCGGACAGCCATACTTTTAGCCGGATGGCTAATTGTTGACCAACCTAGATTTTGGCCCTGGCAACCGGCTCGGTCTTGGATGCCCTACTTTCAGGGGTTGGTCTAATTAGCGGCTCTGACCGGGTCGTCAGAAGTGTGGTTAGATTGATGAGACTGAGCGTCTCTCAGGTGCCCGTGGGGAAGGAGGCTCTCGTCTGCCAGAGAAAAGCCCTGCAAATGGATGAGCTGGGAACGCCATGACCCCGTTCTGCTCCGAAACCTGTCAAGTGTGTTTCCCAACCGCATACGAGCGCAGAACGCCGGCGTACGGGAACTCAGAGTCGCCTGGAATGAGTTTTAAGCATTTTTGCCATTTGTTCTACAGTAATTCAGAGCTTCTGGCAGTTTCTTCTGGTCACGGGCGATTGGTTTGTTTGTCTGACTGCAGATCTGGCGATCGGGCTGCTGTCCTTATCTGCCCGATCCCAGCTAATGATCGTTCCATCTGGAACATTCGGGATTAAACCTCATGACGGCTGGAGGATCTTGGATATTTCCTCCTCTCTTGGCCGTAAAATGGAAGGCTGATGTTCTCTGTAGATATGAGATTAAAGTTTGCAGTTATCACAGATTAGAGTAGATCAGCTAAACCAGATTATGGATTAGTTCAGAACATTCTCCAGAGCAGACCAGAGTGAATTTTTGTCATTCTGTATGTTACGGGTTTGTGCAATTTACAGATGAGACTGTTTGTTGTGGTTTAATGTCCGTATTCTTCACT
>CM045014.1:41070069-41130069 GCA_024542945.1 allo-octoploid hybrid of Carassius auratus x Cyprinus carpio | reverse complement strand
ATGCTGGAGCTTTTCTCTTCAGTAAACCTCATCTTTCTGAGCCGCTCTGTAAATGATCAGGAACCAGCGGATTTTCATGGATGAGTGAAGTCAGATCAGTTTCCTAGCAGAGGAACCATTAATCTACTTCATCAAACTGACTCAAGTTCATGATGTTTGACCAACAGTGCGCTTGTAATATATTTCTTTAAAACAAATGCCACTTGTTTCAATATTTAGTTATATAGAGCAAGAACATTTATACAGTTTTTAAGTTGTGGTTTATCGGAACACAGTCAGCAGCTGAAACACCTGATCTGTGTCTGAGTCTGTGACTGACACTGAAGTGCTTTGTGATTTTAAGTGGATGAATGCTTTGAGATTCAGACAGAAGCACTCACTCAACATCTGGAGCCTGAGATGTGTGTGTGTGTGTGTGTGTGTGTGTGTGTGTTGTCAGCCAGTGGTTTCCATGGTAACGCTGTGGCTGCTGACCTGCGTGTCCTGTGATAAACTGCAGAACTCTTTCATTAATGCATCCGTCTGTCTCTCTGATCGCATGCATATTCATCATAATAATGATCAGAGAGCTGCTGGATATTCTGCATATTAATGATCTGCCAGATATTTGACACATTAAAAACTCCCACATTAAGTGTGGATAACTCTGAGAGTGTCGTTGAGCCACAGACACCGTAGCGGATCTTCACTATACGAGCGTTACTGGAGCTGCTGTGAGTTCACTGATGAGTTTCACACACAACAGAAAATATTCATACTGCAGCCTGCAGACAGCTTCTGAATACACCAACTTCATGAAAACGTCAGTCAGTGACTGGTGTCCTTCTTCACTAGTAGTGGCTCATGGAAACTAGGTTAATAGTGGCTTTTTATGGATGTTGTGCAGTGAGACACACGACTGCTGTTACAAGAACAGACTTTGTCTATTTGTCTTTTTATTTGTTCATTTGTTTAGCTGTTGCAATTATTTATTGCAGTAATCTTATTTATTGATTGTAATGATTTAAAATATACAGAGCCTGTCAAAGTTTGACTGATAAACAGCTCTGCTGGTTTATTTATCTAAACAGAAACCCTCCACAGACTTCTGTAGTTTTCATTTATAGCTAGTTATAAATACTCTAACCCACACACTAATCCTAACACAAAACTTCATCAACTTATCATGTTTAGCTCAAATTTGTCACACACACACAGAGGTGTTGGGTTTCCATGTTTTGTGTGTTCATTCTAGGGGTGTCCCCAGCTAACGAGCTAATGACTGTTGGCTGTCTTTTGTGGCGTTCACTAGCCAATTCACACATTGGTGGGCGGAGTTAATGTAAATAGGCTCTGCAAACACTTAGGCTATTTGCACAAAACTCAAGCCATTTCAACGAATCAGAATTTCTGAATCTTGCTGATAGTCAAATCATATGTTTTGGGGCGGGGGGCAAAATCAAATTCGACAGTCATAATTACTGACATTAATGCACAGGGAAAATGTGTAATGGATGCCTTGCAGATACAAACAGTGTAAATAATGTTTTTATGTTTTTATTAAAAGACAGTTAACATTAGCCAGTCACATATCATATTGTTTATTACTGATCAGAGCTGATGAAACGGGAGATTTGCACTAAATAAAACCAAATAATCCACACATCAGATGAAATCAACAAATGCAAGGAGTATTCGATGAAACCCATGTGCATGAGTACTCTGACTGTATAGATATTTTCACGGAGGAAATGCACAAATATCCTGCTAATATTTCCGACCGGGACGCATAGCCTACTGCCACATAAAACTCCATGCGATCGCCTGAATATGAGCTGCTGTGAAAACTGCTCAAACACAGCTAGTTTTATCCAGCCACGGTTCCAGAATTAAATACGGAGCGTGCGCTTCAGAAAGTGTACTCTTTAATGCTCATGAATTTTCACGTATAGCCTATTTTTGTTTCATCCATTGTTTTCGAGTCTGAATCCTGCATAAATATGCAGATGTCATTCCTGAAACTTTGCAGCGTGTGTGTGGCCAAAAAAGAAAAGTTCTATACAAATTCTGAATGGATTATATGCTATATAACCTAGAGAGCACACAAAGAGCACTGCCTTTATAATCACTAAAAAGCTGTCCCTTGTCTTCATCGTGATCTCATTATGTTTTGTTATAATGAGAGGATTTGCGAGCTTGCACTGGACACAAGTATGCATTGGATAGTTTGCCAGATCAGCTTTCCCAGTATGAATAATATCTCGAGTTTTAATGGGGATGCACCCACGGGATCGGTGTCTATATGTTCACAGCATACAAAAATTACAATAGAACCAACAGAAATGTTTTGAAATCAATTGTACCCTACCTGATCGACCCCCCCCCCCCCAAAAAAAAACAAAACAAAACAAAAAAAACAACAGTCTTGTTGAAGATTTAAATCCCTGCTTTCAAGATGCTCCTCGGGGACAGCAGATGTAAACTAGCTATTAGCCTATTCTGGTGCAATTACTTCTAATTGTGCATTGTCCCTGTAAAAATAAACAATAAAATGAAATGAAAATGAAATGAAATGTCGGTCACAGATCATGGAAACTGAAACTTAAATCTGTCACAGGGGTGGCTGGATTTATTCACGCATGTCAAAAATATTCATTAAAAGCTTCTTTCTTTTCAGATTCTTATTTACAGCTTTATCAAAATAGGCATAATAACTGGTTTTTTATTTTATTTTTATTTTTATTTTATTTTATCAAAAACCGGTAGTTCTATGTGAAATCAGACATTGAGCACCCCTATATAGCCGAAATGGAATGATCATAACTCCTCTGAGAATATTCAACTGTGAGATTGGTCTTCGACTATTCAGGATCACCCCTAGTCCATTCCATAGGCTTAATGGTTTTTATACTGTACAAATTGTATTTTCTATTGCCCTACAGCAACCCTACTCCTTACAGAAAACTTTCTGCATTTTTAGATTTTCAAAACACTTCATTCTGTGTGATTTATAAGCTTGTTTCCTCATGGACACCAAAAAAGTCCCCACAAGGTCAGAATTTACTGGTATTACTATCCTTGTAGTAATTTATCCCATAACGTGATAAATACCAGGTACACACTCTCTCACACACACACACACACACACACACACACACACACACACACACACACACACACACACACACACACACACAGCATGTTTGGATGTGTATCGTTATGGAGATCTCTCGTTAGAGAACAGAGGAACGAGTGGATAAATCAGTGGATCTTGGCTTTAATTAATGTCATGTTTTGTTGGAAAAAAAAAAAACGTCTTTGCAGAATCCAATTGAATACTAGCACACTACATACTGAACACTGCCTGCTGAACACTACATACTAAACATTGCATATTAACAACTACATACTGAACACTGCCCACTAAAAAACTGCCTACTGTACACTGTATACCGAACACTGCATAGTGAACACTACATACTGAACACTGCCTGCTGAACACTGTATACTAAACTCTGCATATTAACAACTACATACTGAACATTGCCTACTGAACACTACCTACTGAACACTGCCTACTTCTTTGAGTTCCCATTTCCCGAACTGACTCCCATTTCCGGTTGAGAGAACGCTGGCGTGTTTTGACTGCCGCTGCTCTCCCGCTGTCCTTCTGTTTTCGTGACTAATTTTGGACTTTTCAAGTGTGCAGTTTTAATTTTTGGACTCAAACTCCCTTTAGCTCATCCTGCAGGATTTTTTACTTTGATTTGATTAAATACGGCTCTGTTTATGAACTGTCTTTGGATCCCTTCAATCAAGATGTTACCTGCCAAATGAGAGATTTCACGACCGAAGCAACAGGCTGCTTCATCTGTCTTCCACTTTTTCTCGGATTATTGGTTGCCAGATGCTGGTCTGGTTGAGATGGTCTTAGAAAGGGCTGTATCTTCCATGTATTTGCACTGTGTTGCTCGGTGTGCTGGCTAACGTGGTTTTAAATCCGGCTGAGTATCCGCGACTCTAGGACGATCCTCCTCTTTTTACTGCCCGTAACTTTTTTTATCTGTTTTTATTTATTTTTGTGCGCTGTCTCAAAAAACATTGCTACCTATTGGCTGGTGGGGTTTGTATGACATGACCTTTTATTCGTTGTTGCATCTGCATCACCTGAACCCTAAAGTTCGGCCGCCGCTGCCTATCAGCCTATATAATCACTGCGTTGCTCTTGGTATCGCTCCCCGGCCTCGCTACATACATCAGGGTTCTCACAAACACTGCACGGGGCTCACTACTTCAGTTCCCTCAGTTGATGGATGTACTATTCCCTTTGTCTGGTCCTCTTCTCGTCAACTGTATGCAAAAACACGCAGAGAGGGTGGAAATATTAACTTTGCAAATCACCGTTCTCTGGAATATGTCCCACTCAGGGCTCTACCACCAGTTACAACTTCCTCTGCAACAGTTCAGCCATCAGTGAAAATGGCAATAGTAAACGCTAGGTCATTGTCAAATAAAACATTCATTATGAACAACTTTTTCTCATCTCACGCCTTGGATTTTCTGTTTGTGACTGAAACCTGGCTGAAACCTGTTCTTTTTACAGCTCTCCCAGGCCAAATGGACCTGGTGGTGGTCTAGCTACAGTTTTCAAGAAGTCATTTACATGTCGACTACTGTCTGTAGATGCCTTTTCTAGTTTTGAGGCACAGCTCTTGCATATCAATCTCAATGGTCCTCTAATCTGCATCCTGATTTACTGACCACCCAAAGTTAGCACAACGTTTATTCATGAGCTCTCAGACTTCCTGTCAAATCAAGTGTCCTGCTGTGATAGACTGTTGGTTCTGGGGGATTTTAACATCCATGTCTGCTGCCCCTCTAAACCTATGGTTGAAAATTTTATGAATCTCATTGACTCGCTCGGTTTCGTACAGTGTGTCTCTTCTCCTACTCATAAGGCCACACACTAGATCTTATTTTGACTCGCGGTCTCTCTATACACTCATGTGAAGTATTCGATGTATTTCTGATCACTGTTCTATATTATTTGACCTGCAGTCCCATATGTACAGCCCATCCTCTCTCAGCCTGTATGCAGCTCTGGTGTTTTTCATGCCACTTCTGCACTAGAATTCTCTACAATCTTTTCTAATTGTGAGGTCTGTTTGTCACCTGATATGAACACTGATCAGCTGGTTCTTGTTTTTAACTCTGCTTGTTCTACTGCATTGAATACTGTTGCTCCGCTGAAGCCTAGAAAGCAGCAAGCTAGATCTAATCCTCAACCTTGGCTAAATGCTTCTACCCATGTGCTCAGACAAGAGTGCAGGAGGGCTGAACGCAGACGGAAAAAGGATGGGCTTCAGGTTTCTTATCAAATTTAAAAGATTGTCTAGCCACCTATCAAAAGTCTGTCAGTAATGCAAAATCTCAATACTTTTCAAATATGATTGCCATGAATGCAAACAGGCCAAAAGTTCTTTTTAAAACTATAAACTCAGTTCTTGATCCAGCCACTTGCTCAGCCCCTGTTGGCAATCTCGAGACCTGCATAGAATTTTGAGGTTTCTTTGTACAGAAGGTACAAGATATCAGATTCAATTCAATTCAATTCAAGTTTATTTGTATAGCGCTTTTTACGATACAAATCATTACAAAGCAACTTTACAGAAAATTAAGTTTCTACAATATTTAGTAGTAGCTTATCAGTGGTGATTGTCAGTTCATGTGCATATAGCAGAAATGTTCAGAAAAATCAATAAAAAGAGGTAAACAAACAGACGATTAACACTATTAACAGCAATTATGCAATCAAACTTATAGCAAAATGTGGTAGTTCTGTATGTTGTCTCTGGGTTAGCATCATCTGAGGTCCTCTGAGGGGTTGGCATCATCTCTTCTCAGGTGTTCTGGATCCAGACTGGAGCTTGTGTAAATCCTAGTTACCACGGGATGTAAATCCCGTGGCAAAGCAGAGAAACAAATAGAGACATAATTAGCGTAGCTGCTGTTCCAGCCAAGTACAATTGATTAGTTTAACCCAAGCTAAAGAATAATAATGCGCATTTGATCAGATATAACTGCAGTCCAAAATTATGAGATGTATTATTTGAATGCTTGGCCAAAGAGATGTGTTTTTAATCTAGATTTAAACAGAGAGAGTGTGTCTGAGCCCCGAACATTATCAGGAAGGCTATTCCAGAGTTTGGGAGCCAAATGAGAAAAAGCTCTACCTCCTTTAGTGGACTTTGCTATCCTAGGTACTATCAAAATCCAGCGTTTTGTGACCTTAGGGATCGTGATGGGTTGTAGCGAGGTAGAAGACTAGTTAGGTACGCAGGAGCTAAGCCATTAAGGGCCTTATAAGTAAGTAATAATATTTTGTAACTGATACGGAACTTAATAGGTAGCCAGTGCAGAGACTGTAGTATTGGGGTAATATGATCATATTTTCTTGACCTGGTAAGGACTCTAGCCGCTGCATTTTGGACTACCTGTAGCTTGTTTATTGAGGATGCAGGACAACCACCTAGCAGTGCATTACAATAGTCCAGTCTAGAGGTCATGAATGCATGAACTAGCTTTTCTGCATCAGGAACAGGTAACATGTTTCGTAGCTTGGCAATGTTTCTAAGATGGAAGAATGCTGTTTTTGTAACATGGGAAATATGATTTTCAAAAGACAAGTTACTGTCTAATATAACACCCAGATTTTTTACAGTAGAGGAAGTAACAGTACATCCGTCTAGTTGCAAATTGTAATCTACGAGATCTCACCTTTCTCCTCCTGACATGGCTGATTCTCACCCGATATTGCCTTCTAGCAATTTCACTAGTTTAAAACCAGTGACTCAATCTCAATTAAGTGCATTAATTTCTAAGATGAAATTTACATATTGTCAATCCGATGTACTGCCTGGTCGTTTGCTTGGATAGGTATTGGACACTATTAGCCCTGCACTTTTAGCTATTATAAACAGTTCTTTGACTAGTGGGGTTTTCCCAGAGTCTTTGAAACACGCTTCTGTACAGCCCCTGTTAAAAAGATCTCACCTCGATCCATCTGTTCTTAGTAACTACTGGCCAATTTCTAAACTCCCATTTATTTCTAAGGTTTTAAAGAAAGGAGTTTTTTCACAGTTTACTTCTTACCTGAATGCTTTTAACATTCTGGACAAGTTCCAATCTGGTTTTAGAGCACTTCACAGTACAGAGTCAGCCTTGGTTAAAGTTATGAATGATCTTTTGTTGTCCATTGATTCAGGGTCATCTGCCATTCTGATACTGTTAGATTTGAGTGGAGCCTTCGACACTATTGACCATGACATCCTCTTGAATCGACTACAATATGCAGTAGGGGTTCAAGGCATGGCATTAGAGTGGTTCACCTCTTATTTAAAGGGTAGGATGTTTTCAGTAAATATTGGGTCGTTCACCTCACCTTCTGCGCCCGTCCCTTATGGTGTTCCTCAGGGTTCTATTCTTGGCCCTTTATTGTTCTCGCTCTACATGCTTCCCCTAGGCTCCATTCTCCAGAAATATAGTATTAACTATCATTGCTACACCGATGACCTACAACTTTACCTTCCCATCAAACTTGAAAATTCAATTCAATTCAATTCAATTCAAGTTTATTTGTATAGTGCTTTTTACGATACAAATCATTGCAAAGCCACTTTACGGAAAATTAAGTTTCTACAATATTTAGTAGTAGCTTATCAGTGGTGACTGTCAGTTTATGTGCATACGGCAGAAATGTTCAGAAAAATCAATAAAAGACATAAACAAACAGACGATTAACACTATTAACAGCAATTATGCAATCAAACTTATAGCAAAATGTGGTAGTTCTGTATGTTGTTTCTGGGTTAGCATCATCTGAGGTCCTCTGAGGGGTTGGCATCATCTCTTCTCAGGTGTTCAAGTCAAGTCAAGTCATGTCTGCTTTATTGTCAATTCTTCCACATGTACACTACATACATACAGAGAATCGAAATTGCGTTACTCTCAGACCCTCGGTGCATACAGATAACACTAACAGTAGAGCCTAAAAATCTAGATTAAATATAAAATATAAGATACAACTATTCCATAAGGGAATGTAAAAAAATATATATAATAAAAAATAAAAATAAAGTTAAATAAAGCAGCGCAAGGCACATGGCAGATAGAGTGCAAACCAGTGAACAAACAGTGCAGATAAAAATATTTTTAGTGCAAAAAAAAGGCTTAATTTTTTATCTCTGTTAGGTAACCTTTTATTGTAAAGTACTTCTGGATCCAGACTGGAGCTTGTGTAAATCCTAGTTAAATGACTCTTCTTTACAACTTCTTTTCTCATGTTTTGACGAAGTGAGAACTTGGATGGCTAACAATTTCTTGCAACTAAACACTGACAAAACTGAGGTGCTTCTGCTAGGCCCCGCTGCACAAGTAGGTTAGGCTCCCTTAGTGATAACTTACAACCCCATGTAAAAAATCTGGGGGTCCATTTCGATCCATTACTAGAATTTGACAAGCATGTAAACACGGTTGTAGAGAGTAGCTTCTTCCATCTCTGATCTGTTGCGAAAGTAAAACATTTTCTCTCTCGAAAAGATCTTGAAATTGTCATCCACACACTAATCTCTTCAAGGCTGGACTATTGTAACTCTCTGTATGTCGGCCTTCCTCAAAGCACTCTAGATCGGCTTTAGATGGTTCAAAATGTGGCAACCAGATTGTTTACAGGAACAAAAAAGAGGGAGCATATTACTCCTGTTCTTGCTTCTTTGCACTGGCTACCTGTCAAATTCAGAGTTGATTTTAAGGTCCTTCTTTTTGTATATAAGGCACTGCATAAGTCAGCCCCGGGTTATATCTGTGACCTTATCCATCCATATACAACCTCTAGGTCATTAAAATCTTGTAACCAGCTTCTTTTATCTGTCCCTCGTTCTCGTTGTAAATCCAAAGGTGACAGAGCTTTCACTGTTGCTGCCCCTAAACTCTGGAACAGTTTACCCTTTACTATCAGGGCCTCTCTATCACTCGATGTTTTTAAATCAAACTTAAAGACTCATTTTCACACCCTTGCATTTGAGTGATGCTGTGTACGGAACTTTTGATGGGTTTTTTTTTTTATATATATATATATATATATATATATATATATATATATATATATATATATATATATATATATATATAAAAGAAAAACACATCTATTTTTTCATATTATATTTTATCTCTTTCCCCTGTAATTTTTGATCTCTGTTAGGTAACCTTTTATTGTAAAGCACTTTGGATCAATGATGGTTGTGTTAATGCTGTGCTCTATAAATAAATTGACTTGACTACTGAACAATGCCTACTGAACACTGCATACTGAACACTACATACTGGACACTACATATTGAACACTGCATACTGAACACGGCATACTGAACACTGCATACTGAACACTACATACTGAACACTACATACTGAACACTACATACTGAACACGGCATACTGAACACTGCATACTGAACACTACATACTGAACACTGCATACTGAACACTGCATACTGAACACTACATACTGAACATGGCATACTGAACACTACATACTGAACACTGCATACTGAACACTGCATACTGAACACTACATACTGGACACTACATACTGAACATTACAAACTGAACACTACATACTGAACACTTAATACTGTATTCTTAAAATACTTCAGTCAAACGTTATGTGATGTGGTGAATATTTGAACAGTAGCTTATTGACTTTAACAGGGCTTTGATTGAACCGCTGATACTCGGGTTTAATCAGGGTGGAGCTCTGTTCAGAACTGAATTGAAAATGCTTTTTAAATTCCTGTTAATGTCCAGACTGAACTGAATTTGAATTGAGATGCAGTTTAAATTTCTGTACAGGTATTTACACAATTTGCCATTTTTTATGTTGTTGAAAGTCTTATATGCTTATTTATGTCCTCAAAAATACAGCAAAAACAGTAATATTTTGAATATTATTACATTTTAAAATAGCTGTTTTCTATGAGGATATATGTTAAAATCATTCTAATATGCTGATTTGCTGCTCAAGAAACCTTGTTAACAGTTTATACTAATGTCCCATATGATAACATTAGCTAGCCACACACTAAATATAAAGCAGTTTTTGGACTGACAGAGTCTGAAGTTTTTCTGAAGGATTTCTAAGCCTTACAGATACACTGATCTTTCTGAGATCAGCCACAGATCACCTGTAGACCTTAACGCTTAATTTATAGTTCGCAAATCAAAAGACCATTGTGGAAGAACCCTTTTTCCCTTAATGCTGTTAGCTGTTGAATTTGCATTGTAATTCAGTAAATTGTACATGAGCAGAATATTAAATGTTGGAGAACCCTTATAATAGCTTTATAAATCATTCGGTTCCAGTAGTTTTAAACTTCCTGTGTGTCGAGTCCTGTTGACCAAATCAAGTTAAATTCAGTGCATAAACTGAATCAGAGCCTGTTATGATCTAATATAATACAAGATTATATTACTCTTATATGAAGCTGATGATATTTCCTATCCTGAAAACAGTCACACAGATCACTGCATTTCTACAGCTGTGTTTAAGATTTTACTGAGTGTGTCTGTTTAAGCGCTTTCCTCATGGGATGCATTCACACACATGCTCAAATATTTTATATTTTTTTCAATTCAATTTAGGTGAGCTTTATTAGCGTGACAAAAACTGTACATTTGTATTGCCAAACCAGTTGCAGCTCTCTCTCTCTCTCTCTCTCTCTCTCTGTTGCATGCTGGGAGTCGGGTGAGAGTGGTGTTGGTGAGGGATGTTGTGCGGTGAGAGTTTCTAAAACCCTTTTTCTTCTTTTCTCTTTCCCAAAATTGGATGGTTTGGAAAGTGTACATTTGAAAGAGTATTGTTTTTGGGTTGTGTGGTAGGATGGCGTCTTTCGTCGAGACACCATCATTATCACTTCGTAATGGTTTCAGGTGTGTTCCAATGTCACAGTGGAATATGTGCTTGTCGTTGTTGGGGATCAGACTGGTCATGAAAATATTTAATCTGTGTCGCGTATGAATAAAGCTGTTGTGGTATTTTTGAAAGAACAGAATTTAGTCAATCGTTTACTAGTGAGTGGTCTAGTTATTAATTAGGCTTTGGTACAACTTTCTCCGTTTTATGCACCGTCCACAAAAGTTACAATTTCAAATGTCCTGCCATTCGTATAGGATGAAGTTTTACAGCATGAATTGGCATGATTTGGCAAGGTTGTTAGTCCTTGGATGTAAACATCCTTTGTTAAGACACATTGTGTCTTTTAGGAGGCAGGTTTTTATGATGTTGGGGTCTAATGATAATACATTGGACATAAACTTTTGGGTGAAACATGAGGGAGGATCATATATGGTGTATGCGACCACCGGCAGTCTGCGATGTTTTAAGTGTGGAGACATCGGTCACAAGCGTCTTGTGTGTCCGCACAAGAGAACAGGTGCAGAGAGCGTGGCAGGATTAAGGGTTGATGCTTCAGATAACATCGAAGATCTGGCTGAGGCAGTTTGAGATGACGTTGTTCCAACTGTTGAGGTGAATGCTGTTAATGCTGATGCTGTGCTATCTGCTGAAAGTATCGAGTCCGTTCCCCCTTTTTTTAATGCATTTTGTGCTGATGGTAATGTTGCAGAAAATCTGGAAGCTGGTGTTAGTGTAAACAGTATAGTGTGTGATGTTAAAACTGATGAAGCAGTCCCTAGTACTAGTGGTGATAAAAAGTTGGAGAATAAGGAAGGCACAAAGGAAGCAAATCAAGGAGAATTGTGCTATGATGTTGTAAATAATGAGGAAATGGAGGATGTGTTGTCTGATGATTTTGAGTTGCAGGAAGATTCCCAGTGTGATTATGGTAATTCACAAGAAACTGTACTCAGCTCAGTTCGAGCTGATTTTTTTCAGGAGGCTTTAACAAAGACTTATTGTATAGCTTAGAAGAAATCAAGTTTTCTGGATGAAACTTATGGTAAACAGGTTAACATAAAATAATTATTTCCTAATGTAGACAAATTTGTTGAGTCTGTTAACTTTTACCAGAGAAACGTTGGAATTGATGAGCTTAGTGAGAAGAAGCATTTTAGGTTGAGAAAGCATCTTACCACTATAAGAAAATGTAAAGAAATGGATAGGAAAGAAAGGAAGGCCAAAAGTCGTGTAGTGTAATATGTTTAACACAATAATACACAATGTATCACACTGTGTTTTTCCTTAGCTTTTTCCTCTTGTTTTGTTTCCTAACTTTAACTTTTTCTTTGTGTATGGAAACTTTGAAGATAGGTTCTCTAAACATTAATGGTAGGAGGGACAGTTCTAAGCGTGCTCTTGCTAATGAAATTGTTAAACAGATGAAGTTTAATATTGTTTTCTTGCAAGAAACTATAGACCCATATCAATTCTACCAACGTTGTCTAAAGTGTTAGAAAGGGTGGTTTACTCACGACTTGTAGATAAACTTTACTTAAATAAAAATAATATATTAGTATCTTCACAATATGGCTTTAGGAAGAATAGTAGCACAAGTATGGCCATTTTAGATCTTGTAGAGAAAATAAATGACGCTTTTGAAAGAAAAGAAGTCGGTATTGGGGTCTTTCTCGACCTTTCAAAAGCATTCGACACGATTGATTTTCAAATCTTACTTTGAAAACTGTCGCATTACGGGGTCAGGGGTGTGGCTCTTCAGTGGTTCAGTGACTATGTTTATGGAAGACGGCAATATGTGACTTTAAATGGCACTGATTCCGGATTGGAAAATATAGTATTTGGGGTTCCCCAGGGATCTATTCTGGGGCCTCTTTTTTTCATTGTTTATATTAACGATTTTGTACATTGTTCCGGTGATGTTCATAAAATACTGTTTGCTGATGACACAAATCTGTTTGTATCCCACAAATACTTGAATCGTCTTGAAAAACTCTTAAATGACAGACTAACATAAATAGATACCTGGTTTAAATGTAATAAACTATCGCTAAACATTATATTGTTTTTCGATCAAGTAGTAATATGTTCAGTGATTGTGACATTAATTTAAACATAGACAGTAGAGCTATTCAAAGAGTGGACGCAATAAAATTTCTTGGAATACATATAGACCAATTTATAAACTTTAAGGAACATATTAATGAGCTGGTTAAAAAACTATCTAAAATTGTGGGTTTGTTCTTTAAAGTGAGACGTGCTCCCATTAGACGTGCTCTTTTCACTGTATAGGACTCTGTTTGAGCCTCATTTGACTTATTGTAATATTATTTGGAATAACACTTACCCTACTTATATTGAGCAACTTTTGATACTACAAAAGAAAGCCATAAGAGCTATTTCATGGTCCACACGTAACTCTCACACAAATGCTCTCTTTCATAGACATGGCCTACTAAAGCTTTCTGAATGTAACTTTTATCACAATGCATGTACAATGTTGTCAACAGGTTAAACATTAGATTGTGTGAGCTCATTCCATTATATACATCTTCCCACACACACTACACTAGACATAAGCTGCTCCTAAAAGGTAAATGTCGGAACTTAACAAGTGCTAGGTTTAGTGTATGTTACAGATGTCCACAATTATGGAATGAGCTGGATACTAATTTAAAACAGTCTGTTCCACTATCTATATTTAAAAAGGAACTAAAGCAACAACTACTGGAGAGATATAAACCTGAGGGACTTGCGGCTGAGAGTTAAACCCCTTTCTCTTGGTACAAGGATCATTTCAAATTGAGGTACAAAGGTATCGTGACTGTCTGAGGTACAAGTGCTAGGTTTAGTGCATGCCACAGAGGTCCACAATTATGGAATGAGCTGGATACTAATTTAAAACAGTCTGTTCCACTATCTATATTTAAAAAGGAACTAAAGCAACAACTACTGGAAAGATATAAACCTGAGGGATTTGTGGATGAGAGTTAAACCCCTTTCTCTTGGTACAAGGATCATTTCAAATTGAGGTACAAAGGTTTTGGGACTGTCAATTTTTGTCTGTTTAAGGTAACTGTACTCTAATTACCTACGATTTAAAGAATGGTTGCCCTGGCATCTAAGTTGGAACGGTCACATAATCCTTGCCAGGTGGTAATATTGGTTTGTATTTTTGAAAGTTTTTTTTTCTGTGATTGAAAATACTGTTTTAATAAAGGTGCCATTCAAATTCTCTCTCTCTCTCTCTCTCTCTCTCTCTCTCTCTCTCTCTCTCTCTCTCTCTCTCACTCACACACACACACACACACTCACTCAAAAGCGTTTGCACTGGCAAGGACATTTAGATGTGTGTTTTATAGTCCAGACGTGTTTGTTTTTGGTCTTGGATCATCTTCTCTGTCGTCCAGCTGTGCTGCTGCTCTTGTGGATGACGTGGCAGGTGAATATCCATGATTTCTTCACAGGATTAAAACACGTGTGAGAAGCAGCGAGATGTTCAGTGAAGGCTCTGAAGGTTCTGCATGTGGGGGCTGTCTAGCTGTTGTCTTTGATAAGACTGCGCTGAATAATATTGATCTGAAGCCCGGCGGTTTCTCATCACACGTGTGTGTCACTGGTTCAGCCCCGATCACGCTAGACTGAGAACACGTCAGGAATAATAAGGGAAGTCGTGGCCTAATGGTTAGAGAGTCGGACTCCCAATCGAAGGGTTGTGAGTTCGAGTCTCGGGCCGGCAGGAATTGTGGGTGGGGGGAGTGAATGTACAGCGCTCTCTCCACCCTCAATACCATGACTTAGGTGCCCTTGAGCAAGGCACTGAACCCCCAACTGCTCCCCGGGCGCCGCAGCATAAAATGGCTGCCCACTGCTCCGGGTGTGTGTTCACAGTGTGTGTGTGTTCACTGCTCTGTGTGTGTGCACTTCGGATGGGTTAAATGCAGAGCACAAATTCTGAGTATGGGTCACCATACTTGGCTGAATGTCACGTCACTTTACCTTTACTTTACTTTAATAAACTCCACAGGCCTTGCGTGTTCACAGGTTCAGATGAATGGTTTATCACTCCGGTTAATGAACTCAACGTGGAGCTCTGGTTTGTGTAAATTTTTATTATAATGATTTCCGCTGCAGTCAATTCTTTAGATTCAAGCATGCTTAGATTATTTGCATTTATCTGAATCAGTGAGACTCGGATCATGTTGTTAATTGAGTTATTGGTTAAATTAATGATTTTTAGGTGTGTGTGTGTGTGTTTTCCAGGTTTGGATCTTGTGTGTGCGCTGAAGTGAATCATTGATTGAGTTTCTCAGTATTATTGATCTCAGCACAGGAAGCGCAGCAGCGGTTTCTGAGGTCACTTCCTCCCACAGGCATGTCGTGGCACATCTGTCGGTTCATGAATGCGTTTAGTGTCCTGTATGGAGGATGACTGCAACATCAGAGTTTGATCAGTTTTACGCAGAGCTGCTGAGTTTTCCTGTAAACTGAATAAAGCTGCAGCTCATGACTCATTTATTTCTCATTCTCGCAGTCCAGCGGAAGGTTTCTGATGGTTTTTAACTGGATTATGAGTGATTCAGTCAGTCACTGACTCATAGTGTGGGCGAGAGACACTCTGATCAAACACAAGAGAGAGAGTCAGTCAGTCAGAAAACCCGTCTCACACTCTTAATATCTCACATCCTTCTTTAAATGCTCCTGAAACCAATTTTATTTCTGAATGTGCACAAACACATCCAGACTCATATCCCAGTCTTATGCTTTACATTTCTTGTTATAACATTACTGTTTATACTTAACACACACACACACACACACACACACACACACACACACACACACACACACACACACACACATATATATATGTCAGTTTTATTTATATAGCACTATTAAACACAACAATGGGTTGACCAATGTGCTGAACAACAACAATAAAAAACATTTCAATAAGACAATACAAAATAATACTATAAAACAATACAGTAGAAAATTCTCAGTTACAAAACACCAAATCAAAATGGTAAGTTTTCAACATAGATTTAAAAACAGATAGTGAAGGTGCAGATCTAATACAGAGGGGCAAGGCATTCCACAATCTAGGGGCAGCTATCGAGAAAGTGTGGTCACCCTTGTATTTCAGCCTTGACTTAGGGATGCATAATAATCTCTGGTAGGATGACCAGAGAGACAAGTGGGGCCAATGTTCAGTCAATAAGTCAGAAACATAGGTAGGGGCCAGACCGTTTAATGATTTAAACACTAAAAGAAGAATTTTAAAATTAGTTCGATAGCACACGGATAGCCAGTGTAGAGAACGTAAAACCGGTGTAAAATGCTCCCGTTTTTTGGAGCACATTAAAAGCCTAGCAGCTGCATTTTGAACTATCTGCAGGTGAGATAGTGCTGACTAATCCCTACATACAGTGAATTGCAGTAGTCCAATCTAAATGTAATAAAAGCATGAATTACTTTTTCAAAATTTCTACTAGATAGAATGTGTTTACCTTCCTCTAGTAGTCGAAGCTAACACCCAGATTTGTTACCCAAGGCTTCACAGATGAGGTAATATTGCCTAGGGTTACTTTAGGTGCACTAAGATTGTGACACACTGATTGTGGTTTAATGAGGGTTAGTTGTGTCTGTGAATGAGCAGATCTCTTGCTGATGTGGCTCGTTGTGGCCATTTGTCAGTGAGGATCTCTGGGTCAGTCTTCATTATGAAACGTGTGTAAGCGCAGTTGTTCTGCAGTAGCCCTGCTCAGGTTTTCAGCTTTTTGTTGTATGTTAGCGCTGCTGTTTCTAACACACAATTCAGTGTTGTATTCCTCATCTCCCTCTCTCTCTGTGGAGTCATGGGAAGTGTTTCTCAGGGAGCAGATGGCTGTTTGAGCATGTGTGATGCCATCAGATACCGCAGAAAATAAAATCGAATGAAAGCTTCATTTCTTCTCACAGAGTCAAATGTCAAGTCACCTTTATTTAGATTAGATTCAACTTTATTGTCATTGCACATGTAAGGTACAAGGCAATGAAATGCAGTTAGTATCTAACCAGAAGTGCAGTAAGCTGTAAGTACAGGATATACAGTGTCTACAATATGTTACAAATGTATAATAAATATACAGATAAGGCAGTGCTATGGACATAATTTACAGATTTTTAAATACTTTCAGCATGATATACAGATAGGTGTACTATGAACAAACTATACAGATGGATTATGTAATAAGTGTATGTACACTATAAGCAGATATAGCGCTTTTAACAAGACATTGTGTCAAAGCAACTGTACAGCATTAATAAGGAAAATAATGTGTCAATAATGCAAAATAACAATAGAAAACAGTAATTTCTCAGTTAAAATGGGGTGACTGCAGTGACCCTCTGACTTGGGTACAGACTGGATCTGGTGGCTACGGGGACCTCGGAATAAGAGAGAAACAGACTAATATTAGCGTAGATGCCATTCTTCTAACGATGTAGCAAGTACATCGGGTGTTATGGGAAGTGTCCCTGGTTCCGGTTTACCTAATTAATGCAGCCTAAAAATCCTTTAATGGATTTGGATATTAGAAGTGTATTAGTGTGTTATGTGTAAGCCAGGTTAAAGAGATGGATCTTTAGTCTAGATTTAAACTGCAAGACTGTGTCTGCCTCCCGAACAATGTTAGGTAGGTCATTCCAGAGTTTAGGTGCTAAATAGGAAAAGGATCTGGCGCCCGCAGTTGACTTTGATATTCTAGGTTTTATCAAATTGCCAGAGTTTTGAGAACGGAGCGGACGTGGAGGACTATAATGTAACAAGAGCTCGTTCAAATACTGAGGTGCTAAACCATTCAGGGCTTTATAAGTAATAAGCAAAATTTTAAAATCTATACGATGTTTGATAGGGAGCCAGTGCAGTGTTGACAGGACCGGGCTAATATGATCATACTTCCTGGTTCTAGTAAGAACTCTAGCTGCTGCATTTTGGACTAACTGGAGTTTGTTTACTAAGCGTGCAGAACAACCACCCAATAGAGCATTACAATAATCTAACCTTGAGGTCATAAACGCATGGATTAACATTTCTGCATTTGACATTGAGAGCATAGGCCGTAATTTAGATATATTTCTGAGATGGAAAAAATTCAGTTTTACAAATGCTAGAAACGTGGCTTTCAAATGAAACATTGCTATCAAATAGCACACCTAGGTTCCTAACTGATGACGAAGAATTGACTGAGCAGCCATCAAGTCTTAGACAGCGTTCTAGGTTATTACAAGCAGAGATTTTAGGTCCTATAATTAACACCTCTGTTTTTTTTAGAATTTAGCAGTAAGAAAATATTTGTCATACAGTTGTTTATTTTGACTATGCATTCTGCTAGTTTTTCAAATTGGTATGTTTCATGTCATCATGTGTCATCATGGTACTCAAATGGTTCAGGTCATACTTAGAAGGGAGAGGTTATTTTGTGAGTATAGGAGAACATAAATCTAAGTGGACGTCTATGACATGCGGAGTCACACAAGGCTCAATTCTTGCACCGCTCTTGTTTAGCCTGTATATGCTCCCACTAAGTCAAATAATGAGAAAGAACCAAATTACCTATCACAGCTATGCTGATGATACCCAGATTTATCTAGCCTTATCTCCAAATGACTACAGCCCCATTGATTCCCTCTGCCAATGTATTGATGAAATTAACAGTTGGATTTGCCAGAACTTCCTTCAGTTAAACAAGGAGAAAACTGACGTCATTGCATTTGGAAACAAAGATGAAGTTCTCAAGGTGAATGCATACCTTGACTCTAGGGGTCAAACAACTAAAAATCAAGTCAGGAATCTTGGTGTGATTCTGGAGACAGACCTTAGTTTCAGTAGTCATGTCAAAGCAGTAACTAAATCAGCATACTATCATCTCAAAAACATTGCAAGAATTAGATGTTTTGTTTCCAGTCAAGACTTGGAGAAACTTGTTCATGCCTTTATCACCAGCAGGGTGGACTACTGTAATGGTCTCCTCACCGGCCTTCACAAGAACACCATTAGACAGCTGCAGCTCATCCAGAACACTGCTGCCAGGATTCTGACTAGAACCAGAAAATCTGAGCATATCACACCAGTTCTCAGGTCCTTACACTGGCTTCCAGTTACATTTAGGATTGATTTTAAAGTATTTTTACTCGTTTATAAATCACTCAATGACCTAGGACCAAATATATTGCAGATATGTTCACTGAATATAAACCTAACAGAGCACTCAGATCATTAGGACCGAGTCAGTTAGAAATACCAAGGGTTCACACAAAACAAGGGAAGTCTGCTTTTAGTTATTATGCCACCCGCAGTTGGAATCAGCTTCCAGAAGAGATCTGATGTGCTAAAACATTAGTCACATTTAAATCTAGACTCAAAACTCATCTGTTTAGCTGTGCATTTACTGAATGAGCACTGTGCTACGTCCGAACTGATTACACTGTATTTTATGTATAATAATTTTATATTTTTAAAAGGCACAAATTCATTTTAAATCATTGTCAAAGTTTTTAAATTCCTTCTTTTACTTTCTTTATTTAAAGCACTTGTTTGTAAAGTGCATGTAAAGCAGAAATATGCTATATAAATAAACTTGCCTTTCCTAGTCTCTCTACTCTAGTCCGATTGTGGTGATGATCTGTGTGCAGAGAGTTTATCTGAAACAGTAACGGCAAGAACACATCAGAGCTTCTGTAAGACATACAGATGAGCTGACATACTTCAAGAGTCTGAACGAACACAGCAAACTGTGTTTCATTAAAAACTGTTCTGTGAGGCTGACAAGATAAAAAAAATGATTATCATTAGTCTCTCGCTCTGTGTGTGTGTCTGTGTGTGAGAGAGAGTGTGTGTTTGTGTCTCTGTGTATGTGTGTATCTCTGTGTGTGTGTATGAGTGTGTGTCTCTGTGAGTGTGTGTGTGTGTGTGTGTGTGTGTGTGTCTGTGTGTGTGTGAGTGTGCCTCTGTGAGTGTGTGTGTGGGTGTGTCTGTGAGTGTGTGTGTGGGTGTGTGTGTTTGTGTGTGAGTCTCTCTTTCTTTAGCTCTGTGTGTGTGTGTGTGTGTGTGTGTGTGTGAGTGTGCCTCTGTGAGTGTGTGTGTGGGTGTGTCTGTGAGTGTGTGTGTGTGGGTGTGTGTGTTTGTGTGTGAGTCTCTCTTTCTTTAGCTCTGTGTGTGTGTGTGTGTGTGTGTGTGTGTGTGTGTGTGTGTGTGTGTGTGTGTGTGTGTCGTCAGTGGTTCACGAGAGGCAGATGTTCAGATGTTCAGATCAATAGTTTCCAGGACTGAATGAGGCTCATGAGGGTTTGAAGAGCTCCGTTTCCTCCATCCGAATATGCAGCTGTGAACACGAGTGACTCACGGAGATTCGTGACCAAACGTGATAAACTAGAGAAACACACAAACTAAAGACACAGATCACTTCATGAGCATCAGCAGAGACAGACAGAAAGACAGGAGATGATGAGGATCTCCATCATACAGAAGTCCATTTAAAATCCAGATCTGTTTTCTTCTGTTTGAAGGCAAATGAAGACAAATACAGTGAATGTTTCTATGTAGACTGTGTGCCATATTATGTGCAAAAAATATAACATTATAGTTTTAAACAAAACAATTACTTATCACTTACCATTTTAAAGCAGAAGTTAAAATCACTTTATTAAAAATGAAAGTAGAATTAAACTGAATTGAAACTGAAGAGTGAAATATTAATAATCAATATGAACCGGCCTAATTCTGGCCTATATGTGTTATTGGGTGTTTTTCTTTGTAGTTTTAGAATCATTTTGCAGAATTCTGTGTGTAGTGCTTCTGCTGGATGTCTGTCCCATCTAGTGTAGCTCTGATCACTGAGTGGACCCCAAACCTCACTTCCACACAGCGCTATGGGCTGAATCACACTATCAAAGATTTTACACCAAATTGGAAGCGGTATTTCAATATTTTGGAATTTATTCCTGATAGCGTATAGAGCTCTTCGAGCTTTATCTTTGAGAGCATTCACTGCCGAACTGAAACTCCCCGATGCAGTGAGGATCAGGCCGAGGTAAGTGTACTGCAGCGTGTGTTCTAGACTGAACTGGTATCTGTGTTCCGGACATCTGGGCTTCTTCTGAAAGACCATAATGTTGGTCTTTTTGAGGTTTACTGCCAGGGCCCAGTTCTGGCAGTAGTTGTCCAGCAGGTCCAGGTGCTGCTGTAGTCCCTGTGGGGTGGACGACAGCAGCACCAGATCATCTGCGTACAGCAAAAGCTTGATGTTCTTGTCTTGTAGAGAGAGTCCAGGGGCTGTAGACTGTTCCAACTGCACCGCTAATTCATTAATGTAAATGTTGAACAGCGTTGGACTCAGGCTACAGCCCTGCCGCACCCCTCTTTTCTGGGTGAAGAATTCTGTATGTTTGTTGCTAATTCGTATTGCACATTTGTTGTTTGAATACATTGATTTTATAATGTCAAAAACTTTACCCTCTACACCAGGAAAGCAGCCTGAACTAAGTACAGTGTTGAATAATTTGAGCACAGCTGTCTGAAGCTCAGGTGTGCTGTGTTTCAGCATTTCTGCTTCTGAGTTCTTTAAATGTAATCGGGAAGTCAAGTGGATTTTGATTATTTTTAATCGTGTCTTCGTAAGTTTGTAGATTTTGTTTGATCAGATCATAATTGTCATTGAGTTGTTTTGGTAGGATTTCTTTACATAAATTTTTTAAATGTTTTGTCCAAATTTCTCCATCTTGTATCGGTCTTGTGGATTTGTTGTGCTCAGATTATTCCACATATCCTAGAACTGATTATTGAATGTTCTATTTCTTATAAACTTTTGGTCAGATGGTGTTGCTTTTCTGCTCTAATTGTGTCTTTGTATTGTTTTAGTTTTGAACAGTATTCACTTCTTATGTCAGTGTTGTATGTTTCTTCGTGTTTCATATTTGATCATTTTCGATCATTCATTTTTTCTTAATGTTTTGCAGTCTGAATCAAACCATTTTTCATCTTTTGTTTTTTTTTGTGAATGTTATGCCTTTCTTTTAAAATTATCTTAAATATGCTACTTTTTGAAATATGTGATTGATGTCATTTGTAGCCAAATTAACACCATCTTTAGTTATTTAAAAAAAAATTTATTCATAAATATAGTGATTAGATTCTTCAGATCTTCAGAGTTCAGGGCTTGGATGAATTTTTCTGCGCTGTCTGGAGTCCATTTGTGTCTCTGCTGGACCTGATACATTTCACAGGTTTCCAGCTTGTTTTGTTCTGGTGTGTGATTTGTTTTAATATAAATGTTAGTTTGGTTATGGTCAGAAAGTGGAGTTTGCTGTTTGACAGTGAATGCATTGAAGGAGGACGGGTCCATGTCAGTGATGGCATAGTCAGCTACACTAGCTCCAAGACCTGAACAACACGTGAACCTCCCTAAAGAGTCCCCTCGGATCCTGCCATTAAGGATGTACAGGCCTAAAGCTCGGCAGAGGTGCACTAACTCTGAACCATTTTTATTTACAGTTTGGTCAAGATTATTTCTCGGTGGAAGATTTCTTGTGAGACTCAGGGAGCTCTGACCAGAGATATATTGATTGACCTTTGGATCTATGTTATCAGGTTCAGCTCCAGTTCTTGCATTAAAGTCTCCACACAGCAGCACATTTCCCTGGGCCTGGAAACGGCTGATCTCTGTGTGGATGTTGTTCAGGTATTCCTCATCATGGTAAGGGGATTCTGCTGGGGGTATATAGATGGCACAGAGATATGTGTCAGTGGTTGAAATGCCAATTTCTTTGTTTAGCTTTAACCAGCAGTGAAATTTTCCAAATGTAATAATAGAAATGTGTTTGGCCAGATCCTCTCTGTACCACAATGCATTGTACTTAATTTAACTGAGGGCACAGTTACTTCATAGCCTGAGGGACAGTAGGTAAGCGCCTCATTTCTACACCAGGTCTCGGTGAGAATGATAATATCAGCATTTTTGATATTTTTCAGAAAATCTGGGTCTGTGCTTTTAGAACCAAAAGTTGAAGAATGAAGACCCTGAATATTCCAACAACTTATATGAAATGAACGCTTTAGTATTATCAAAGATAAATCTATTTTGTAAGACAGAGAGAACATAACTTGTGAGAATGTACAGTATAGCTCTGTGCTCTTGGCTGTGGGGGCTTCTCTTGGTGTGGGGTGGCTTTTGGTTTCTTCTTTCTCACTGGGGTTTGTTGGGCAGCAGGTGGATGTGAAGTTGGTGGCTGCTGGTTTACAGGTGTGTGGGGAGCCATTGGTGGGTGTGGTGGACGATGTGTGATGTTTGTGCAGGTGGAGTCCATCATACAGGTGTTGGAGGCCGATGTGGTGGTGGTGGGCCAGGTGTACATTGGGGAGCACTGAACAGCCACGGGAAATTTCAGCATTGATGCTGTAGATGATGTGTGGTGGTGTGTCGTGTCTTGGGAGAAGCGTGGAGAATATGATTTGGGATTCTGGGAACTTTTTGCTGGTGATTTCTGTCATTTTCCTCACAGCATCAGCAGTATTACACAGTGAGTGAAGGTCATTAGTCCCAGTGTGAATGATAATACATGCGGGGTGTCCTGTGAAGTCTCTGATGATCTGGTGGGCGTGGCCTGTTGTGCTACACCGCTTTGCAGTGACTTTTTGGTGTGGGAAGAGTTTGAGTCCATGAGGAGGAGAACATCTGGATCAGGTTCAGGAGGCTGGGCGGGTGAGGCCTGTGTTGCTCCAGGTGTCTGTATCCTTTCTGTGTTTGTGTACTTTGGTTTGTCTGTAGTAGGAGCTGTATTGTAGTGAAGTGTGTTGACTTTTGTGTTTTCCTGTAACTGTTCTCTCATTTCTTCCAGCTGTCTGGAGAAGTTATCTTCTTTTTCCTCTGTGTCCTCCTCTAGTTTGCATAGCTGTAAGGGGAGAGTTCGGTTTTCTTCCTGTAGTTCTCTGACAGCTCTTGTGATTTCGGTGATGGAGGAGCTGGTGTTGTAAATGTGTGTGTCTGAGAGTTTTGCTTGAGTGTGTTCTCTGAATTCAGTAAAGTCCTGTTCTAGTAGGGCTAAACTGTCTCACGGTTGACGTTTGGATGTTGAAGGTGGAGGATTCACTGGACCTTCCTCTTCTCGACTCTGGCTTTCAGCAGGGGAAAACCTCCTCAAATGAATTTAGGCTTGCTTCATTGCCTTGCAGTAGGAAGTTACCTTTAGTATAGTAGGTAATAGTGAGAATGGGGTTGTCTGTGTCTAGCATTTCATCTTCACAAATGGTTAATCTTCCACCTCGGCCTATTCCTTCTTTAAACACATGCTTGTATTCCTCACAGATGGTCAGTTTCCAAGCAGTGCTTAATTCTTTTCACATTGAGTTGAATGTAGTCAGCATACAGAACATCAGGATTGTCTCTGAGAGTTTTCCCTTGAGTTTCTTCCGTGCCTGCACACTTCTGCACTTCTCTGGGTAACACACCTCCCTGCAGTCTGTTTGTGCCAGGGTTGCCATGGTGATCAGACTGGGAACTGAGCCAGAATTGCAGCTAGCTCTAGCTTTTAGCTTTTGATGATGAGATTTTACTTGAATAAAATTAAATATACAGTTTTTGTTATTTTTTTATACAAGATAGAGCTCACCTCTCTGTTTAGCAATTGAAGATCAACAATTAAGTAATGTCTTTCAGTTGTAGTTCCTTAAAAGATGCCTTAAAAGTTTTGGAGGGAAAATCCAGTAGCCAGATGCTAATCCAGAGGTTCCAGTCTTCTTTTTTGCATTAAAATGTATTTTCTGGAAGAAAAATCTGTCTTTACCTGAATCCAAGTTGTTCCTCTGTTGTTTTTACTTGTTTGTTGTCATTATCTAACTCTCTGTCTTACTTTTTAAGGCTTAATCTTTTATAATTTTTCAGGAGCTCATTTTTAGAGTGTCTCTCTCTCTCTCTCTCTCTCTCTCTCTCTCTCTCTCTCGCTCGCTCGCTCGCTCGCTCGCTGACATTTCGCGCGGCGTGTGTGATGGACAGCCTGTGGGAAGACGAGTGTTTGTGCGCTGAGCAGGTCTGGCAGAGCACGATAAGAGGCGACCACACACACACACACACACACACACACACACACACACACACACACACACACACTCGTGCTCCAGCTGGTGTTTCTCATGTGTATTGTTGCTGGGATTCGTAACAAACTCGTGCAGGTTTGGTCGGTTGGTCGGTCGCAGGCGTCTGTAACTTCTGCTCCTCTGCAGAGCGACAGATGGTGTATTTGAAGGGGTTAGGGTTAGGATGTGATTTCAAGTCTTTCTTTCTCTTTGGAGTGTTATAAACCAGGCATGTTAAACTCAGTTCCTGGAAAGCTAGAGCCCTCTAGAGTTTAGATTTAACCCTAGTTAAACACACCTGATCCAACTTATCAAGTCCTTCAGGCTTATTTTAAAACAACATGGTATGTGTGTCGGAGCAGGGTTGCAACAAAACTCTGCAGGTCTGCGGTCCTCCAGGAACTGAGTTTGACAACCCTGGCATAAACACATTGCATTACACTAAATACACAAAATAATGTTCTTTTTAAGCAACATCATATGACCGCTTTGAGATGCGATACACATTGATCAGTAAAATTAAGAGAAAATAACAAGATTTCCACCAATCCAGACGCTCACATGTGAGAAAGCTTCCTTCATTTAGAATGACTTGGAATGAAGTTCCAGACATGACCGGGAGGAACCTAATCATTCAGTCCTGTCAATCATTGCCGCCCCAGCCACGATTCTTCCAGCATCCTTCCTCCTCCCCCTCTTCTTCCTGCTCCTCCTCTTTCTCTTCCTCTTCCTCATCTTCCTCCTGCTCCTCTTCTTCCTCCTTCTGCTCCTCCTCTTCCTCATCTTCATCCTGCTCCTCCTTCTCTTCCTCCTCCTCCTGCTCACCCTCCTCCTCCTCCTCCTTATCTTCCTCCTGCTCCTCTTCCTCCTGCTCCTCCTCCTCCTCCTCCTCTTCCTCATCTTCCTCCTGCTATTCCTCCTCCTCCTCTTCCTCCTGCTCCTCCTCCTCCTCCTTCCTCATCTTCCCCCTGCTCCTCCTCTTCCTCTTCCTCATCTTCCTCCTGCTCCTCCTTCTCCTCTCCTCCTCCTCCTCTTCTTCCTCCTGCTCCTCCTCTTCCTCTTCCTCATCTTCCTCCTGCTCCTCCTCCTCCTCTTCCTCATCTTCCTCCTGCTCCTCCTTCTCCTCCTCCTCTTCTTCCTCATCTTCCTCCTGCTCCTCCTCTTCCTCTTCCTCATCTTCCTCCTGCTCCTCCTCTTCCTCTTCCTCATCTTCCTCCTGCTCCTCCTTCTCCTCCTCTCTCCTCTTCCTCATCTTCCTCCTGCTCCTCCTCTTCCTCTTCCTCATCTTCCTCCTGCTCCTCCTCTTCCTCTTCCTCATCTTCCTCCTGCTCCTCCTTCTCCTCATTTTCCTCTTCCTCATCTTCCTCCTGCTCCTCCTCCTCCTCTTCCTCATCCTCCTCCTCCTCCTGCTCCTGCTCCTTCTTCCTCATCTTCCTCCTGCTCCTCCTCTTCCTCTTCCTCATGTTCCTCCTGCTCCTCCTCTTCCTCATGTTCCTCCTGCTCCTCCTTCTCCTCCTCTTCTTCCTCATCTTCCTCCTGCTCCTCCTCTTCCTCCTCTTCCTCTTCTTCATCTTCCTCCTGCTCCTCCTTCTCCTCCTCCTCTTCTTCCTCATCTTCCTCCTGCTCCTCCTCTTCCTCTTACTCATCTTCCTCCTGCTCCTCCTCTTCCTCTTACTCATCTTCCTCCTGCTCCTCCTCTTCCTCTTACTCATCTTCCTCCTGCTCCTCCTCCTCCTCTTCCTCATCTTCCTCCTGCTCCTCCTCTTCCTCTTCTTCATCTTCCTCCTGCTCCTCCTTCTCCTCCTCCTCTTCTTCCTCATCTTCCTCCTGCTCCTCCTCTTCCTCTTACTCATCTTCCTCCTGCTCCTCCCCTTCCTCTTCCTCATCTTCCTCCTGCTCCTCCTCTTCCTCATCTTCCTCCTGCTCCTCCTCTTCCTCATCTTCCTCCTGCTCCTCCTCTTCTCTTCCTTCTCCTCCCCTATTTCCTTCATTTCTTCTTCATACCGTACAGTCATGGGGGGGGTTCTTACTCAGAACTCTAGCCTCCTTTAAAGACAGCAAGCCAAGTTCATTTACCATTATCTAGCAGGTAAACAACACACACTTTCAGATGAACGCGAGCCATCAGTCTGCTCTAAGCTCATGTTTTGATTCTCTGCTGCTGTTTCTCTCTAGCATCTGGTCACGTGTGTCACGTAATGTTATTCAGTGCGTCTCATGAGGAATCTGAAGCCTGTACAGCATGTGAAGGATATGAAGGCCCAGTTGTGTTGGACAAATTCACTGTACAGATGCTGTAGATTCACACACATATTCACTCAGTAGCAGTTTAAAGGTCTCGACTCATTGAACTCATTTAATGTTATATTTCTGAAAGTGTGGCTAATATCTTCTGAACAGAAGCTAATTCAGTGTCCGCTATCGACAGAATGTGTATACCGTGGCAACAATATATAGGGCCCTATTTTAATGATCTAAACGCAAAGTGTAAAGCGCACGGCGCAGGTGCACTCAGGGTGTGTCCAAATCCACTTTTGCCATTTTAATGACGGAAAAACGGTTGGTGCGCCCGGGCGCGTGGTCTAAATGGGTTGTCCCTATTCTCTTAATGAGTAATAGGTGTTTTTTGGGCATAACGTGCAATAAACCAATCAGAGTCTCATCTTACATTCCCTTTAAGAGCCAGTTGCGCTCGTGCCATGACGGATTTGCTATTTACACGGCGGAATTTGGCAAGCGCAAAGACAGAACGCGTCTCCGAGATGAAACGGAGCTGCTCGTGTGCGAGCAAATACATAGCCTAATTCTGATACATGCGATGACTATCCATTATGACATGTAGGCATTTTTATATTTAATTAGCCTACAAAAATTTCTTATGCATTGCAATCCTTTAATTTTTAATATTTGGCATGTTTGTGTGTTGTTGTGTGTCCCTGTGTTTAATAAGCAGCGTGTACGCCCGTTGTGGACCCGCCTATACTAACACGCTCTTTAAATAACAAAGAAAGTGCCAGACTTTAGACCAGGTTTGAGTCTGTCTATGGCGCAGTCTATTTTCAGCTCCTTAAAATAGCAATGTGCCAGCAATGCGCCTGAACACACCTCTTTTTTAGACCAGCACACCCATGGGGGCAAATGCATTTGCTAATTAAACGACGTTGCCCTGGACGGGAAAATGCGAACGGCACCGGACTGAAACTAGCAAACACACTTGAGCTGCGCCTTGCGTCGCATTGCGCCCGGTGTATGATAGGGCCCAATGTGTCAATAGAGAGTTTACTATTTTGGTATGTAAATTTATCCACATAGTTAATTTTTGACATGTTAAAGTGATAAAGAAACATGCATGAACATAAAGGAAAGGAGGTACTTGATGTTCAAATAAGATTAAGTGCAATAATAATGCTTGAAAATGCATTCAGTGCAATGCATGCACTGACTGGCCCTCACCTGAAGCACATGCAGAAAGAGTGCACACTATTATCAGTTCAGATCTCTTTCACAGTTTATTGTTTTTGAACAGTCAAACAGTTGCAGAATAATATCAGAATGAACATAAACGCGTGGATCTGTGCTTTAGGTCTTAAAGTGACAGCAGCCTAATAAACCTGCTGCTGTCTGTGTCATTTATGTTAATCAAACAACAAGCTTGTCCTGTTATTGGTTATTTGCAACTTTGTTTTTATTTCTAATAACAAAAATAAGTCATGATCTGTACTGTTGTCATGAAATGAAGTAACTCCGGCAAACACATCAGATGATCCAGCTCAGTTTCTCCTGGCATCCAGCATCAGACTCGTGCAGTGTTTGTCAGCGGTGTCGTGTTTATTGCTTTGAGTAGGTCAGTGTGTCCTTTCTGCAGAGCTGCATTCGTTCGGTCCCAGCATGTCAGAGCAGACCTTGATTTTTCCAGGGTTTCCGTCTCTGGTACTGAGCCTCTTATGACTGAACAGACCTCGGATAGATTGGGGCCTGCTGGGATCACACACACACACACACACACACTCACACACACACACACACACACACACACACACACACACACACACACACACACACACACACACACACACACACACACACACACACACACACACGCACACACACAGATATAACTCTCTTTCAGAGCAGGGGCTGCTGTGTAATTGGATTTAATTGGATTTAGCAGCTCACTGACCTTGTGGTCAAACTATCCTGCCCTGACAATGAGACCACGGCGTGCGAGAGGAGCGAGAAGATCCCACACACGCTTTATCCCACCAGTCCTGTGCTTATTAACTCATTAATATTCCCCAGCCGTCAATGTCAAGAGATTCAGACAGTGAAACCCAGTCAGACCGCTTCTTCCGCTGGAAGGAGGTTTGAGGTCAAAAGACGTTGTGAGCGTTCTTTCCCCATCGTGTGTATCAGACCTTCATTCCCATATTAGTCAGGTAACTAGTTAACCTGTGGTCTAACTAACCTGCGTTATTAAAAGCCTGCTGACACGTTTCTGAACCCAGCGTGGCGTGTGTTCTTTGAGAGTGTCAGCAAACACGTTTCTGCTCTTCAGAGAATCTGAGTGCTTCTGTTTAACAGCTGCATTTACTGCGATACGTCTCATTTACCGCGGTGTGTTTCCCTCAGGCTGGGACTCTTCACTACACGTGTTTTGTTTGATATGAGTATTTGTTCGCCCATTGCTTTTCCCTTTGATGAAGATAAGCGTGTGTGGCTATTTGTGTTTTTCAAAGACAAATCATTTCAGTCTTCCTTTCTTCTTTCCAAGTAGCCCTCAATAATTCATCGGTTGCTGTTCGTTCTGCTGGCAGCCTGTTGTTGTCTGTAAATGCTGTTCACTCTGATGTTTTCCTTCACGTCATCTTTGAGTGATTCGGGCTCGCGCTGCCCGTCTGAATCCGGTTGACCCGCTTAGACGGATCAGTACTCCAGCACTTCTCTCATATTGACATCAGCAGATGTTCTGTCCACGTACAACAGGAATGACGACACACTCGCTGATCATTCAGAAGCGCATGTGGAGAATAAATCAGAGTAGAACAGAAGCTGCTGGAAACCAGTGCATTTATTCTCTCTCTCTTTTTCCGTTAGTAGTGCTTGCCTTTGTGTTGGTGGTTTAGTGCTTCATGTCTGCAGCTGTTTCTGAAGCTTTGATGAAGTTGTTAGCATAAACATGAGTGCAGTCTTGGACAGTGGGAGAGTTTGAGTTAGAGAGGTTTTCGGTGGTTAATGCTCAGACTGTCTCTATCTGTGTGCCAAATTTCACAACTTCTGCTGTAGCTTTTAACCACTTCACAAGTGGTTCTATGGGTGCGAGAAGAAGACAAGATGAGGTGCCTACAATCTTCATTTTTGTTTGATTACATTTTAAAAGATTGATATGTCAATGATTTACGTCTTCGTTTGTTTCCCACGGTTTCTGATTATAATTAGTTCAAATATTACATATCCAGAAAATTTAATCCAACCAATTTAGAATTTAAAATGTCACGGGCCCCTATTGTAAAATGTAAACATTTTAATTTAAACATATTTTGAATTGGTTAGGCGTGGTTGTGATTACTAAGATGTATTTAAAGGGGTCATATGATGCTTTTTTTTAAAGATCATTATTTTGTGTATTTGGTGTAACAGAATATGTTGACATGCTTTAATGTTCAAAACACATTATATTTCAAATACTGTACATTATTGTAGGTCCTCTATGCCCCGCCTCTCTCAAACGCATCATTTTCTACAAAGTCCCTCCTTCCGACAAGCACAGTCTGCTCTGATTGGCCAACTGACCCAGTGCATTGTGATTGGCCGAACACCACAAGCACTCGACGGAAATGTAACACCCCTTTCCATAATCGCAAGCTTCATCTTTCAAAATAAATTTAAAGACAGTTAATAATGTGCTTAGTTTTACCATCAGTTCAAGCTGAAAGGGGAACAGAGTCTCATGACAGACACAGTGATGAAGATTATGTGTGTCTGCAGTACACAAGCCACGGAGGGTTAAGACAGCTGACTCTGTGATGTGACCCTGTCTCTCTCTCTCTCTCACTCACACACACACACATACATGACACGCAAAACTCGGTATTTGAACATTTGAATCAAATTTCTTTCTTCTGTCGAACATACAAGATATTTTGAAGTTTGCTGGTAACCAAACAGTTGCTGGTAGCCATTGACTATATATATATATATATATAAATAAATATATTTATTTATTTTTCATTCTATAGAAGTCAGTGGTGTCAGCTGTTTGGTTACCAACATTATTATATATATATAATTATTATTATTATTATTATTATTATTATTATAGCATATCTTCTTTTGTGTTCAGCAGAAGAAACTCACTCACTGAGTCTATTCTAATTTGGAAGAAGTTGAGGGTGAGTAAATGCCCACAGAATTTTCATTTTTTCAGTGAACTATCCCTTTAAGCCAGGCCCTTATAGGCTAATTGGGAGCACCGGGAGGATTCCTGGTGGGCCGGTCTGTTTTTTGGGCTGCGAAGGCCGCGTGCCGTCATGCCACTGGGTTGAAGTATGCTGTCCAGCTGCCTGCACTCACAGCAGCCCTGCTCTTTTCATTTATTACTGCAGAGTGCCACCTGTAGGTTAATGATGACTAGAGTTGCTGACTGTTTTGTATAATGTGGAATCAGCCCGTATTTAAGGCATCAAAGAAGCGTCCCGTTTGAAAGCTATAGCCTACGGAACGCAGTTTGTCCCGTATTTGCAGGATACGCCATATGACCTCCAGACATGAATACCTGAGGGAAGACGTCTTTTAAATTAATGCTGTTAAATAGAGAGAGAGAGAGAGAGAGAGAGAGAGAGAGAGAGAGAAGTACATTTGGTTCTTCACTTCTAGCATTTTCTTAAACTTGGACCTTATTATTTACAGTATATATTATATTAGCCTACAGATTCAGGCAGCAGAATCAGCCCACCAAGGTTTCTTTATTTGAAAACTTTCTTTTCTAGCCTGTATGGTTGCAATACATTATTTGTTAAAAAATGTAGCCTAAGTATATAATACACGACATGGAATCAGCACGACATGGTGCTAAAACATAAAACTGCTTACCTCAAGCTCTTATTTCTTCCTCTTTCTCCGCTTCCACTTTTTTTCAGCACACATAAAAACTACAGCTGTCAAAGTGTGATTCATTATGCTCTTTTTGTTTACCACTAGCGCATGCTAATGATGTTTTATTCTTCTGTAGACACGTGCGTCGTAGCCTACGACTCAATAGGTGCCATCATCGTAAGGTCTGAGCAATGATCTTACAGGATTGCTAAAATCGTGCAGTGTGTAGAATGTTGTGTTGATTTCATGTCACATTTTTACTGGTTGGTCAGTAAACGTGGGTCGTAACTCCAAACACACTCTGCGATGATCATGCTGAACTTCTGACACTGCCAGAATATGATTGCAGGCTATCTTTGGTCACAAGACTGTGACAACGGCCATCTGAGTCCAGAAAACATGAAATTGAAAAGAAAAAAAAATGCAATTTGGATTTCATGGAGCTCTAGTTTGGCAGCTCCACTGTAGAGAAACAGACAGGATGAAGCTTCTAGAAAACGATTTTCTGGAAATGTCCCTGGTTGTGATGGAGGCAGCGTAATTAAGGCAGAATGAGAATGATGGTCACATGTTGATGGTATGGATGTAAATAGTTTGTGTGTGTGAATTTTTAGTGTAGGAGGATGGTCCAACTAAATCAGTGGCAGATTCAGAGAGATTCACGCTCATGAGACACAAACTGGACCGAGAAACAAACTGCCCTGATCTCTGCCAGAACGACTTCAAAGGCGTCTTCTATCGCTAATTCCCCTCATTTCTGTGGCAGAGATGCATGTAAACAGGTTTTTCTGTGAGACAAAGGTGCCGTGTGGAGATGAGTCCCTCCAGAGTGCCAGATAATCCTGTTTCCTGCAGGAACGCCACCGCTCTGTTCCTCTGGCACACAGCGAGAGTGTGTGTGTGTGTGTGTGTGTGTGTGGGCAGGGAGCGGTGGCTTCACCTGCGCTCGTCTGTCCAGCAGCACTGCATTAACACACACAGCGTGCGCTCACTCTGATCTGTGCAGGTGATCTGAGAGCGTCTGAAAACACAGCAGATGGTTTGACTTGGACTCACACATGATCTGATGACCTGCACACACACACACACACTCACACACACACGCATGCACACCTCAGGATATGCGCTGTTTATTTGCTCCACACACTCATGCTGGTTCAGTGGAGTCATTTAGAGAGACGCGTTTAGTGCTGAAGAGCAAACAGCTCTCTAACAGACATGAGACAGCTCTGAGGTGTGTGTGTGTGTGTGTGTGTGTGTGTGTGTGTGTGTGAGAGTGTGAGGGGCCATTTACACGACAATGTTTTCAGCCAAAATCGGGAAACTTTTTATGCATTTTGCCTATTCATTTACACGACAACAGCGTTTTGGGGACTGAAAATTCATATTTTTTAAAAACGGCATCGTTATCGTTTCCGTGTAAACACCCAATCTTTGAAGCAATGACATCATGCACATGCGTAGTACGTGTTAGGTATGTAGACACGCGCAGTACATGTTGATTTTAAAGGCAAGCGTGAACAAACATACACAACAGTGGCGGAGTAGATGGTACTGTTGTTGCTGCTCAAGTGTTTGCTAACGCTTCTCCAGCAAAGCGTGGGTTTACATCACCAATATTATAACCAACAGCAGAGACGCATCATATACAACATATAATCGTCACTTCCCTACAGATACTGTTTACTAACAAGGTGACAGCGCCATCTACTGGCCTGACATACGTCATACAGCATTTTTAGCCAGTTTCACGGATATGTGTAAACATGAATCGTTTTGAAAATGTTGTATGTATAGTATGTGTATGTGAAACTTTTTTAAAAATGCAAAGAAAAACTTTTCCGCTTTTGACTACATTGTTGTCATGTAAACGTAGCCTGTGTGTGTGTGTGTGTGTGTGTGTGTGTGTGTGTGTGTGTGTGTGTGCGTCAAAAATTGGAATAAGATTTGGGAATGTTTCTGAAAGAAGATTCTTATGCTCAAAGCTGCGTTTTTGAAGTAGTATTAGAATGTAAAACAGCTGTTTTCTGTGTGAATCTCTGTTAAACTGTAATGTATTTCTGTGATGTGCAGCTGTATTTTCAGCATCATTACTCCAGTCTTCAGTGTCACATGATCTTCAGAAATCATTCTAATATGATGATCTGCTGCTCAAGAAACATTTCTGATTATTATCAATGTTGAACACAGTTGTGCTGCTCAATATTTCTGTGGAAACTGTGATATTTTTATTTTTTTTCAGGATTCACAGATGAACAGAAAGTTCAAATGTTAAGTCAAGTCATCTTTATTTATATAGCGCTTTAAACAAAACAGATTGTGTCAAAGCAACTGAACAACATTAATTAAGAAAACAGTGTGTCAATAATGCAAAAAGAATGCAAAAGAACAACATTTATTTGAAATAGAAATCTACTGTATTTTTTCATCATGCATTGCAAAGCTAATGGAGTGCTTAAGTCCTAAAGTCTGAATCAGTGTCAGACACGGTTCACACTCAAACCAAACTCCAGATCAGTGCAGGGAGCTGAGATCAGAGATCATGCCACTGATTTCAGTGCTTTGTGTAAAGTCTTCAGAAGTGATCTGGAAACACATCTCAGACTAGAGTCTCTCTGATGCTGTAGAAGCAAGGCATTCTGGGACTGAATGACTGTACTTCAGTGCAGCCTCTGAGCTGAACCTGTTGCCATGACGCCGCCGTCGGCCGGCCCTCAGCTCTATGTGATTGACACTCGCTCCGACCAATCAGAGCGCAGGATTCAGCAGCTGAAGGTGAACGCATCCGTCTGTAGCGCTGCGGTTAACATGACGTGCGGCTCGCTGCTGCAGAGGCTTCTCTTTCTCTGTTTCATTCTTTTATTCTTTTTTTCCCCTGAAGTCTGCGGCTCGTAAAATAAGTCTCCAGGCGACGCTGCAGCACTATTTCACAGCACACTGACCCTGTCGCCTTGTAAAGGCAGTTAAACATTGTTGAAATATTTGTTTACAAGGTTCAGTGCAGTTTAATTTTCCTCTGATCAACTTATTTTTTTATTTATTCTTTGCTCGTCTCAGCAGTCTCTGTCTCTCTCTGCAGCAGATCATGCTTTTCTTATGCTATTTTTTCTTTCACAATTTATTATTATTATTATTATTATTATTATTATTATTATTATTATTATTATTATTATTATTATTATTATTTGTGTTAATATCAGTATTATTTTGAGTATCACTGAGATTTGTATTAATACTGAATTTTTATTCATATTTATTAATAAAATTTATTATTTCATTAATACATTTTTTATTAATAAAATTATTAATATTTAGATATTTTTATTATTGTTTTGTTTTGTTTATTTTTTTATCTATTTATTTATTTTTCATTTAAAAATAGTCATTTTTGGACAGCTGTTTTTTTTTTTTCATGCCTGTAATTTCTTTTGTATTTTTTTTTTTAAAAGTGAAAAATAAAATATCTATCTATCTATGTCTGTCTGTCTGTCTGTCTAGATAGATAGATAGATAGATAGACAGCTGCAATGCTGCTTCTTCTTCTTCTTCTTCTTCTCCTTCTTCTCCTTCTTCTCCTTCTTCTTCGTCTTCTTCTTCTTCGTCTTCTTCGTCTTCTTCTTCTTCTCCTTCTTCTCCTTCTTCTCCTTCTTCTTCGTCTTCTTCTTCTTCTTCTCCTTCTTCTCCTTCTTCTCCTTCTTCTTCGTCTTCTTCTTCTTCGTCTTCTTCGTCTTCTTCTTCTTCTCCTTCTTCTCCTTCTTCTCCTTCTTCTCCTTCTTCTTCGTCGTCTTCTTCTTCTTCTTCTTCTTCTTCTCCTTCTTCTTCTTCTTCTTCTTCTCCTGTTTTCAGGCCAGGTCACGTGACTGCCGGTGAAGTCCCCAGACTCGCTCTGAATGCGAGAACATGTTCGTCTGCTTGTAATATTAGAGCTGCATTGAGTGGGAATGATGTTCTGTTGTTCTTTCATGTTAAACAAAGCGTTGTTTTCATTTGGGCTTCGCTCTTCTAACTGAAGTGTATTCTCTGAAGGTCATGATGTTTAATTCATCTGCAGCCGGGCTGAGATTGAGAAGTGTGTTTTATTAAATGGCTGGCCTTCGCTGTGATTGACAGCTCCAGATGAAGACGTCTTCTGTGAGAAGCCAGAGGTGTGTGTGTGTCCTCGAGGGAGCGCTTGAGAGGAACTCTGTGCTGACGCGTTCAGTCCTCTTCACTCCAGCGCTCACATTTATTAATAATCTCCACAAGAAGTCGCTGGGTTTGGTGTTGATGAAGCTGGAGTCGGTGTTTTCCGCAGCGCTGCTGACCGCGTGATGAATCTTCCTCTGTTGCTTCCATTGGAAACATCGGCATCTTCTCCAAGTTTTCTTGTGAGTTTAGCGTGCTAATCGCTCTCAGCTAAGTTCTGGGCTGAGCGTCTCTGCGTGAGGACATTAGTTTCTCATTACTGTGTGTCTGACGCTGTACCTGCTGCGCGTCGCGTGCGCTCGTGGCTCGTAAGCAGAGCTTCATTAGCTCCAGTCTAATGAGAGAGTTAAAATATAACCAGCGAGGAATCATTTAGATGAGATATTAAACACAAACGCTGCAGGCTTCGGGCTGCACACATTCACGATGGAAACAGTGCTTTTGTTTGGTGAAGAAGTGATTTGAGAAGCTCCGGATCGTCAGTGCTGTTGATGAACTGAATGAACATGAAAGCTGGCACTTTGTTTTGTTTTTTCTTCACCCAACATAATTTGTTCATTTAAAATCATCTGGTTATTAATGTTATCCTTTTACTTGCATTTAACATTTATGCAAGTAAAATTAGATTTTTTATTTTTTTTATTATTATTGTACGCATCAGTACTTTTTGAACATTTCCACCACATTTTAACAATACTCCATAATATTATATAATATTGTTAACTGTGATAATTTTGGCACTGTGTGATATGAACTTTTCTGTAATATAGTTCTCTTCATTTTTATATCAGTTTTAAATATTTTAGTACTGTACATCAAGTATTTTTAGTATTATATATTTTTCAATTAGCACTTAATGTTTTTTTTTGTGTGTGTGTGTGTGTGTGTGTGTGTGTGTGTGTGTGTGTGTGTGTGTGTGTGTGTGGTGTCAGCTATAGTAGCCCTGGGTGGTGTGCAGATGATCAGTCAGCAGTAGCTTTAGCACGCAGGCCGTTCAATCACTCTTTATTTATTTCTCTGTTATAGTGTATTGAACAGTGGTGGACGAAGTACACAAATCAAGTACTTGAGTAAAAGTACAGATACGTATAGTAAAATATCACTCCAGTAAAAGTAAAAGTTCTCCTTTTTCAGTTTTACTCAAGTGAAAGTACAAAAGTACTCGATTTTTTATGTACTTAAGTAAAAAAGTACCAAAAGATAGATTTAGCAATTTTATATAGGCTACCTTTTTTAAAAATATGTTTATTGTCATTTTCTCATTTTATAACCAAAGAACAAGTACACATGCTTACACCTTTTCACATATGCATCTTCAGTTAACACTTCTTAAAGGTAAATAATAAAATAATAATAATAATAATAATAATAATAATAATAATAATAATAATAATAATTTAACGAAGTAAAGCTACTCTGTTACTGACCACCACTGGTATTGAACTGTCCATGAATGAGCCACAGCTGAGCTCAAGTTCATCGTCAGTCTCTGCGCAGGAACAAGCAAACACCATCAGCTGATGAATAACACCACACCTCATGTCTAAAACTACATGACAAGTAATAACATCACGAGTTTCACTGTGATACAGTCTGAAATGCATGCATATAAGAAATATGTCTGCTTTATGTGGCTTCCAGGTGTCTGGGTGCTGCTTGCTGAGGAAAGGCTGGTTGTTGGCTTTGCCATAATTTGCCGGGTCAGGGGCATCAGAGAGAGTTGTATCTGATCTCTAGTCATGAGATTCATGGTCAGTTGTTTGTGGTGTTTCTGGAGAAACTCCTGGGTTATTGTGGAGTGTTTTCAGTGATCCAGACTCTTCTGCTGATGGCTCCCGCAGATGTTCAGCGCTTGTTCGAGCGATGGCGTCAGGATGGTGATTATGGGTTTGAGCATCCAGAGGAAGTCGTGGTGAATGCAGTTCTTCTGTCCACTGATCCTCAGCACACGTGTGGACTCTTGAAGAAAACATGGCTCCACAAGATAACTCTCATTTACACTCCATTAGATGTAAATGCAGTGTTTCTGTTTGATGGCAGCCTGTGATGTGCGGCTCAGGAAGGCCAAGAGTTATCATAACCTCCACAGCATGAATATTATACTGTATGAGAGAGCGGCATGTGAAGCTGGCGTTATGGAGATCACCATCCTTACCGTTGAGAGCCTCGCTCTACATTTACAGTCTCACACACTGTAATAAATACGAGAGAAGAGGGCGCTCGGCTAATTGATAGTTTGTTTTATGAAGTCACAGGCATTATTAATGCTTTCTGCTGTAGGTTGAAGTGTTGGGTTTCATTCGCAGATGAGAAAACGCTGAAAATCCTCCGACAGCAGATGGAGGCTGAACTTATTTATGAGCACATTAATGAAGATGAAACGAGCGTAAACGATCTCTCCTCCTCAGCCGCTCTGCTCCGAAGATATCAGCCAAAAATATACGCATGTTGCTTTAATCAGGAAAATGTGAAACACTGAACGATTCACTGAACTACTTCAGTTTCATTATATAATTATTGTTACAATAGAGGCAAATTGCTTTTCTCTGCCTGAGAGACTCAGAGGAGAATTTTATTATTTTATGCATTCATTTATTCACACAGCACAAGCAGTGAGTCTTTTGTCTATCTATCTATCTATCTATCTGTCCGTCCGTCCATCCGTCTGTCTATGGGCTCGTATCCGTGTGCGATCAGCAGAAATATGAGTGATGTCAGTTATTCCTGTTGGTTTGTGGTTGATAATGACAGACCTCACAAACATTTAATCACAGAGGGCTGTAAAAGCACACGCTCGCTGTGTTTAACAGCCGCTTCTGATAGCAGCTGTGACCCGCTTTAATTATTAACAGCGCGGAGGCGAGGAGAGGAGCGCTGCGCATCTATCATCCGCGCACTATATGTGATGATAAGTTCCCCTCTCCTCCCTCAGAAACCCTCATGAATTATTAAAGCTCTTCAATTCAGCATGAAAGGATTCTTCTGGAAAGGGTTTATTCTGGACGCTGATCTGCTGTGTCTCCTCCAGGTCACTTTATAGTGAATAAATCACTGCTGTGTCACCGAGCAGATGCTGGAATCACTGAACGCAAATCACCTGTGTTCTGATCTGACAACCAAAAGAGCTTCTGCTTTGCCTTTGCTTGATTTAACAATATTTAAATATAATTAAGGTGGAACGCTACAGAATAAAAAAAAAAAATATATATATATATATATATATATATATATATATATATATATATATATATATATATATATATACACACAGTATATTAGGTTTTTCCAGAGAGGATTTTGGATTTCTCTTTTTACCACTTTATAAATTAGGAAATACTGTCAGCAGAAAGAAACTAATACATTTTCACCATGTTTTTAGGAATAAAATGTTATATAAATTGGTTGAACGATATATAAAGAAATCCCTGAGGAAAGCTGAGTTTGGTGTCTGTAAGTGCTGTAAGTGGAGATAGAAACTCATTTAGAGAATGCTTTCTTTAAAGATATGTACTGTAATTGAAATCAAACACAAACAGATACAATGAAATAAACCCAAAAGTGTATTTCTGTCCACTAGTTTGGTAAAACACACATAAAAGCAAACAGCTAAATATCTCAAAATTAACCATTGCATAAAAATTGGTTTTGCCTGTGGTGTTTCATATTTAACAAAGTAAAGTGGATGCTCATGTCGTGTGTTGTCCAGTATATCAGCGGTGGACGTGAGTCGAGAATGTCTCACAGTAATAATAATAATCATGATGATGATGATGAAGGTTATTTTCTCACTGTGTTTGGCCTGATGGAGGATCATTGGGGCGGAGCATCTGTCGGGTCACATGATGCGTCATCCTCCAATTCGGAGTTTGTCTAGAATTCCTGCAGAATCAATGTAAAGTGTGCACTTACAGTGTTCTGCTGCAGATGGATGTGTTCTTACTCATGAGAATGCGTACAGATGCTGCGTTTCTATGCATGAACGTGCTCTGATCATAATGATACTGATGAGGAATGATTTGAGGTCAGGTGGATCCAGTGGCGCCTGCAGGTGTACGGCTGTACGCACCTCTGCATACCATCAGACTGACCTGAGATCTGCCCCCGCAAACATTTCACTTTAGAGAGAAATGCACCGATTACATAGGGCTGGACAATAATCCAATATCAATATGTATCGCGATATATTTTTTTTCAATAACAGTAATATGATTTTTAAACACATTTCCGGTATTTCGTTACACATTACCAGTGTTCCCCATACATTGATTTATCTGTGGAGTTTGACTTCGTTGAATAAACATGAGCACTGCATGTTTCAAAATTAAAACACGTTGCGTGTGTTTTATATGAATGTATCTCTGAAGAGAAAGAACTGTCTTCAGAAAAGTTTCGATGGCATTTTCATTTTATCTGATAAAGAAGAGTTCATAAGCGGAGCTGCTTTGATTACAGCGTTACTGGAGAAACCGCTGGTTCTGCCGCTCTCACAGCGCCACCTGCTGGAAGACAATCAGCTTGCATTCAAGTCCAGCTCCAGCAACATGTTGTTTTTTCTCTCAGAGCAACTCAGAGCACTTTTCATACTCTTTATACTGCTAAAGCACATTTGTTTCAATCTATAACAATAATCAGCTTACACTACCAGTCAAAAGTTTTTGAACAGGAAGATTCTTAATGTTTTTAGAATGTTTTTTTTTTTTTTTTTTTTTGTATAATGTTTTTCTTTTAAAGAATTCTGCTCACCAAGCCTGCATTTATTTGATCCAAAGTACAGCAAAAACAGTTAAATTCTGAAATATTCGTACAATTTAAAATAACTGCTTTATTTTAAAATGTAGTTTATTCCTGTGATCAAAGCTGTATTTTCAGCATCATTACTCCAGTCTTCAGTGTTACATGATCTTCAGAAATCATTCTAATATGATGATTTACTGATTATCAATATTTAATACAGTTGAGTAATATTTATTTATTTATTTATTTATTTATTTTAGGATTTTTTGATGAATAGAAAGATCCAGAGATCAGCATTTATCTGAAATAAAAATCTTCTGTAACATTATACACAATTCCATTCAAAAGCTTTGAGTCAGCATGATTTCTTTTCTCTTTTTTTGGAAAGAATTTATACAAATTTTTATTTAGCAAGGATGCTTTAAATTGATCAAAAGTGATGATAAAGACATTTATAATGTTACAATTTCTATTTCAGATAAATGCTGAAGAAGTTATACACAACTGTTTTCAACATAATAATAAATTATTTTTGAGCAGCAAATCAGAATACAAGAATGTCTTCTGAAGGATCATGTGACTGGATTAATGATGCTAAAAACAGCTTTGAGATCACAGAAATAAATTACATTTTAAATATTTCCAAATATAAAGCAGTTATTTTAAATAGTAAAAGTATTTCAAAATGTTACTGTTTTTGCTGTATTTTGGATTAAATAAATGCAGGCTTGGTGAACAGAAGAGCATTTTTAGAAGCATTAAAAATCTTTCTGTTCGGAAACTTTTGACTGGTAGTGTATATTATCCTATAGTTTGAAGTTAAAGATATTAATATGAATTAGGTGAGTCTGAGACGATTATTTGACAGTGAAGGCTTAATACAAATAAAAGCTGAACATTAACTTATTTGTGCTGTTTTCTAAAATATTATATGGTTTTAAATGAGGTGTCATAGACTTGGCAAATTCATTTTTCATAAGTTTGTATGCACAGACATCTGTTGTGGGCGTTCTTGGCAGTTTTTACGAGGCCTTTTTTATAATGTTCATATCAATATTGGAATTATATTTCATACATTTCTAAATGTTTCGTAAACGACTCGTGCAAAGCAGTTCAAAGAATCAGTCTCTGTAAACCCCTCCTTACCATGAGCCCTCGCTGCTGTGATTGGTCAGATGGCACAGTCCTGTGTGATTGGTTCAGAGCCATGGAGAGATTGTCAGTACGTAGAAAACATGGTATTGATTGTACTTTACCATTTCGAGCCGGAGTTTGATGATGAAACAATAGAACTGATCGACAAGAGACAAGGTTCTCAAGCCAGACTGGAACAGGACATTTCTCAGTGGTAAGTGTTAACAAGTTTGTGGTAATTATAAGATGTGATAAAACAAATCTACTCTCAAAGCATAGGATACAACATCTTCTCGACATGATGTTAACCACACAGAAATTTTACTGTTTGTGGACGGGCAAGTTGGCAACGTAGAATGTGGGCAGACATTATGCAAATGTGTAACTTCATGACGTAGAGCCGTAACAGAATAAGATTGGAGTTCCTGACGACTCGTTGCAATATTTTTGATAGACGATAACTTTATTTATCATGCACTGTTGGCTCCACAACTTTGCAGATAGTTTATGTTCACATACAGCTACATGAAACACTGCATGAAAGGTAATATTCGAAAAGGCATAATTGGGGCACTTTAAGTTGTTTCCACTCTTTTCGACTGTCCACTGTAAAAATGCAAGTGATCACGCAGACTCCTCCATGAGAGCGCGCTTCAGCTTCCACTCTCCGCACAAACGCTTGGATATGTGTCTAATAGTGCACATTTATATAGGTTAAACGTTTAAACTAACATTGTGATATGCTTGAACTTTTTTTATATAGATTTTATTTTAGGCAAGTCAAGATGATTTGAGAAGGCTAAATTGATCAAACATCAACTCACTGTCTGCTGCTTACCGCTTGGTCATTACTTTAAAAAACAAAAAACCTGCATTTAACGAACAAAAAATGCTCCAAAAGTTTTTCTAAATCAACTTTATAAAAAACAAAACAAAATATAATCACTTTTCCATTACATATAAAACTGAACTGTTTTAATAGCTGAAACAGTAGTACATAAGGTTTTTTGGGAAAAGGGGGAAAAAGACTGGCTAGGGCCTGTATTTGAGGCCTGTGCAGGGCTCTAATCCACTTCATCCAACACTGTTTCGTTCTCTGTTTTCATCTGTGAGTATGCTCTTGATTAGGGCTGTACTAGAATAATCGAATATTCGAATATTCCTTCGGTGGGGTGGCATTCGATTTTCAGTTTTGAGATGCGAATATTCTTTTTTTTTTCTTTCAACACGTGACTTCCGTCGCGGACTCATTCTCACTCATGCTTGAACCGCCCGTTGGCGAACGTAGTGATTTATTTCATCTCATACTGAATAGGTACAAAATGCCCAAGACCTCAGCTGTTTGGGAGCACTTTAAATTAAGTGAGGATGACAAGACAAAGGCAGTGTGTCAAATATGCGATTTGAAACTGGCCTACCACAACAGCACCACAAGTTTGAAAAATCACCTGAGTTCTGTAAGTAGCACGCGGCAAAAAAAAAAAAAAAAAAAAAAAAACTGCTTTTATGCGCTTAATTTGCTATGATAAATAGGCTAATTGCAAATACGACACTATTTAAAAACATACAGCAGCACAGGCTAATAATAATTTGTTTATAGGTAGCCTACATCCACAGGTATATAGGTATATCGCAGCCATCAACATGCTCAACAAAACCCAAAACTTCACAGCAGATCCTGCAATTCCGAAAACCGTTAACAGAGAAAAGAAAGAGAGAGATAACAGATGCCATAGTGGAGTTTGTCGCTATGGATATGAGGCCCGTTAATGTAGTTGAAGGCGAAGGCTTCAGAAAATTAATGAAGATAATGGAGCCAGACTACACTGTCCCAAACAGTTCCAGTATTTCAAACACCCTGTCTCTTAAATACAGCGATCTGCGAGGCCAAATTTATGCTCTCGTTGAAAAAGCTACGGCCTTAAGTTTCACAACGGACATCTGGACTTCCGTGAGTATGGAGGCGTATATGACTGTCACCTGTCACTTTATAACTCAGGAGTGGGAACTCTCTGCCTTCGTTTCGTTACGGTGTCAGTAATTATTACATTTACGAATAATAAATGAATGTAGTTCAACGAACTGCAGGCTAATAATAATAAATAAAAAAAAAACACCGCAACATGCTTTCAATAAAAGCATCGCGCATTTTAAAGATTTAAATTAACAAAAAGTCAGAATAAGACAAAATAAATCCCTTATATAGAATAAAACTAATTGTAATAGATATTACATTTTGTGTCATTTTAAAAACAATTCATTTATTCTTATTCAACTGTTTATAAGCATGCTACCGTGTTCTTTATTTATTACAGTTCGTTGAAATCACTGTGTGTTACTAATTTAATTTCTGTTTTGGGATTCAATTGTTTTAAAGAATTGTTCGTTATTAATACCTTATTAAAGTTCTTGCTCTCAACAGACTTTGTGTTTTGTATCACTTGTGCACTGTCCGTTTTCGGAGGATAAACCTGCCCGTGTAATGCGTACCGGAAACTGTTCTATTTAAAAGATTATTAAATGTTTATTAATATTTAAAGAATGTGTGCCACCTGATCATATTGCACCAAATGCAACACTGCACTCCACTGGGTCTGCCGCAACACATTTACGATGCCGAAGAGTGAAACGTGAAGTCGTGAAAGATGATTCAAATGCAAACCGACACTATTATTATATATTTAGCCCCACCCACCGAAGCTTCGAATATTCAATATTGATTGCCACCTAAGCTTCGAAGCTCAAAAAATGGCATTCGAAACAGCCCTACTCTTGATATATGTATTTTACCATTTTGTTGAGTTTAAAACGTGTGACACATGCGTTCTGCTCTCACTGATCATAAAAAAAGAACTCTGTGCACACCCTCAGAAGAAATCCTGCAGGCGCCCCTGGGTGGATCCAGACTAACCGGTGAGCTCTATACTGCAGCTGCAGGACGTCTTTGAGTTTCCAAGCACATCCTCCTTAATGACAAAATGATGAGTCTTCCTCCATCTGTCACTCATTCAGTCGGCCAATCAGACGCTCGGTTTGTTGAAGCCCGCTTTGTGAATCGTCTTAATTATTGGCAGCATGCCTGAGATCCGCTGCAGAATGAATAATAATAAAACGGTGCAGTGGTGAATGCACACTTATAAGAGTCTCTTCCGCTCTATTATGAGTCTGTTGACTGCAGCACATGGCCGGTGTGGGGATCTGTTGATGGCAGTGATTTGGCCGTTGTGTTTCTGCGAGACGTGTGAAAGCGACGGGACTCCCGTGTCGCTGTTGGCCGTGGCGTTTTCCCACACGCTCCCATATGGCCAATCAGACGGCAGCCTCCTCAGATCCTGCTACAACTGGCTCTGTTCCTTCAGTTCAGTGAGACTGTGTGTGTGTGTGTGTGTGTGTGTGTGTGTGTGTGTGTGTGTGTGTGTGTGTGTGTTGTCTCACACGGGAAATGTCTTCATCACAGCTCTCCATACTCATGCGCCACCTATGCGTGAGATGAGCTTTTAGAGATAGTTACATGATAACTAGTGCTGTCAGTTGACTAATATTCTCAGATGAATTAACTACCACTCTGATGGGAGGAAAAGCCTTTTTGTAATGAATTAAAAATTTTAACTGCAAATCTTTTTCTTTTTTTATTATTATTATAATTAATGCAATAATTCAACCTCTTTGTAGATTTTATTTATTGTTTTTAGTATTGTTTCTATTTATATAGTTTTTATTAATATTCTTGTATTGTTTTATTGTTGTTCATCTTTTTATTTTTTATATTTATGGTAAATTAATATTCAATTTTAACTTGAGTTGAGCCTGTTTATGTTTATTTTATATTATATTTTTATGGTATTATATTTATTTAATTTTAATTTTAATGAACTATTTGATTTTTATTTGATTTGATTTGATCTTTGTTTTCTGTATGTATGTATTTGTTATTTTTGATTTGATTTGTTCTGTGGCTGTAAAGCGGCGCTCTTGTCCTCACACCCACCTGTTCTCCGCTCTGATTCATCAGCAGTGGGAGGACTGATGGTGATTTTAGAGTATAATCGACACCGTCCTCCATGTGAGTCTAATTCATAATTCATACTTACGGTAATTGTTTTTGCTGCTCTACTTTCAGTCTGAGCTCATCTGAGTTGTGTTACTTTACTGCCTCTTCTTCTCAGTGGTTTGGCAGCCAGATTCAGAGCGGTACCGCAGCATTTTCATTTCCTGTCATTGCCGCATTATTTTCCTCTCTCTGTTGATTCATTTCGGGGGCAAAAGGGAATTCTGGGTAACATATTCTGCATATGCTGTCAGAGTGTTTTCTGAATGCTGACAGGTTTTTAGAATCAAGTATGATCTAATAATGCACATTAGATCATCATCCACTCAACAAGCAGCGTTTGGCTTTCATTCAGGTTTACATTGCAAAACACCATAAACCTCTATCGCTTCTCAAAAACATCCCTAAACCAAACTTTGACGTTCATTTAATTGTTTTTTGTTCTCCTAACTAAACGTGATTATATGGTTAGTTGTGTTTTATCATCTGCATTTAGGATGTTTTTCCCTCTGAAACCCAGCAGAACTGAAGCTGACAGAAAGAACTTTCTCTGGTAAGAAGCAGCAGGGTTTGAAGAGGAAAGCAGAACAACCAAAATGCAACAATTACAGATATATGCAAAATAATTCAGATCAGGAAAGAGAGGTCAGGACAGAGGTTGGTGCAGCCTGTTGTTGTGTGGAGTCCCACATCTCATTAAATCAGCTCTTCTGACTGCACAGAATTGGTCCACAGTTCATCGTCTCAGAGAAGAAAGCACTCGCCGTCAGCGTCTGAGATCTGCATCGCCTCCTGCAAACTACTCTCCTCGTTTCTCATTGTTCAGAACAATTTTCTCTCCTGCATTAAACGCAGACTCATTATGTTTCTGATGTTGCTCATTAAGTTCACAACTAATTAGCCAAAGTTTGGAAACACTAGATATGATTTGAAAGAGAAGATGGTAACCTTGTTGTGCTAACCTGTGAATTAAAGAAGAGTTTATCCAGAAGCAGATATTGTTTCAGACTGGTGTGGCTTTATTCAGTTGTTCTTAATGAACCCTGACAGCGGAGTCTGTAGTCAAGTCAAGTCACCTTTATTTATACAGTGCTTTTAACAGTACAGATTATGTCAAAGCACTTTACAGTATCAAATAGGAAAATAGTGTCAATAATGCAAAAGGACAACAGAAAACATTCATTTTTCAGTTAAAAGCAGTTCATCATTGAATTCAGTGATGTCATCATCCAGCTCAGTTCAGTTTAAATAGTATCTGTCCAATCGACGAAAGTCGACGATATCGCTGGATATTAAGTGTTCCCAACTAAGCAAGCCAGAGGAACCAAAACTCCATTGGTGACAGAAGAAACCTTGGAAGAAACCAGGCTCAGTCGGGGGCTCAGTTCTCTGTTGTCCTCTGGCCAGACGAAACCAGCAGTTCAATTCCAGGCTGCAGCAAAGTCAGATTGTGCAGAAGAATCCTCTGGTTCCTGTGGTCATCTGAGACAAGGTCTTTACAGGGGATCTGTATCTGGGGCTCATCTAGTTGTCCTGTACTTATAAACCCTAACCCACTTTATAAGTAATTAGCAGGATTTTAAATCTATACGATGTTTGATAGGGAGCCAGTGCAGTGTTGACAGGACCGGGCTAATATGATCATACTTCCTGGTTCTAGTAAGAACTCTAGCTGCTGCATTTTGGACTAACTGGAGTTTGTTTACTAAGCGTGCAGAACAACCACCCAATAGAGCATTACAATAGTCTAACCTTGAGGTCATAAACGCATGGATTAACATTTCTGCATTAGACATTGGTCGTAATTAAGATATATTTTTAAGATGGAAAAATGCAGTTTTACAAATGCTAGAAATGTAGCTTTTTAAGGAAAGATTGCTATCAAATAGCACACCTAGGTTCCTAACTGATGACGAAGAATTGACAGAGCAGCCAAGTCTTAGACAGTGTTCTAGGTTATTACATGTAGAGGTTTTAGGTCAGATGATTAACACCTCTGTTTTTTTCAGAATTTAGCAGTAAGAAAATATTTGTCATCCAGTTTTTTTATTGACTATGCATTCTGTTAGTTTTTCAAATTGGTATGTTTCGCCGGGCCGCAAAGAAATATAGAGCTAAGCATCATCAGCATAACAGTGAAAGCTAACACTGTGTTTCCTGATGATATCTCCCAAGGGTAACATGTAAAGCGTGAAGAGTAACGGGCCTAGTACTGAGCCTTGCGGTACTCCATACTGTTCTTGTGATCGATATGATACCTCTTCATTCACTGCTACGAACTGATGGCGGTCATATAAGTACGATTTAAACCATGCTAATGCACTTCCATTAATGCCAACAAAGTGTTCTAGTCTATGCAAAAGAATGTTGTGGTCAATAGTGTCGAACGCAGCGCTAAGATCCAATAGCACTAATAGAGTGATACAACCACGATCAGATGATAAGAGCAGGTCATCTGTAACTCTAAGGAGAGCAGTCTCAGTACTATGATACGGTCTAAATCCTGACTGGAAATCCTCACAGATACCATTTTTCTCTAAGAAGGAATATAATTGTGAGGATACTACCTTTTCTATTATCTAGATTGGTCTGTAATAAACTAGTTCTTTGGGGTCAAGTTGTGGTTTTTTAATAATAGTCAGAAGAGGATCTATGACTTCTGGAAGCACCTCTTTTAGGAGCTTAGATGGAATAGGGTCTAACATACATGTTGTTGGTTTAGATGATTTAAAAAGTTTATACAATTCTTCCTTTCCTATTGTAGAGAATGAGTGGAATTTAGCCAGGTGAAAGAGTGTCTATGTGCTGAGGATTAACTGACTTCTGTGACGTGAGGTGGCTAGCAGACGGTCGGTTAAGCCAGTCTGTCTGCTTCCTGACCTGGGCCCCAGTTAGTCAAGTACAAACTCTAAGACTATGTGCCATATTTCTAAAAAAGAAGAGCGTCACCACCCCAGGAGGGATGAAGACCATCTCTTTTCAACAGGTCAGGTCTGCCCCAAAAGCTTGTCCAATTGTCCATGAAACCTATGTGATTCTGTGGGCACCACTTAGACATCCAGCCATTGAGTGATGACAATCTGCTATGTATCTCATCACCACGGTAAGCAGGGAGGGGACCAGAGCATATTACAGTTTCTGACATCTTGCTTGCAAGTTCACACACCTCTTTAATGTTATTTTTAGTGATCTCCGACTGGCGAAGTCAAACATCATTAGCGCCGGCGTGAATAACAATCTTTCTGTATTTACGTTTAGCATTAGCCAGCACTTTTAAATTTGCTAAGATGTCAGGCGCTCTGGCTCCCGGTAAACATTGGACAATGGTGGCTGGCTTCTCAGTGGGTGCTTCACTGAGTGGGGAGAACCTGTTTAATATTTTGATCGGAACTGAAGAGTGGTGTTTAGACCCCTGACTATGCCGCCTCACAGTCACCCAGTTGCCCTGCTGCAAAGGCCCTGTTACCGGAACCGAACAATGTACAGGACTCCCTGTGCTAGACGCATTCAAAGCTGTATCTAGAGCCCTCACATTCTTACTGTCCTCAATTAAAGTATGGATGCGTGTCTCTAATTCTGAAATCTTCTCTGTCTGCCCAAATATTGCATTTATCACATGTGAATCCCACGAAAAAGCTTAACTATACATGTGGCAAGCAGTGCAAACAACAATAGCAGGAGAAGAAGCCATTATTCACCGTGATGTGTAACGAGTCTGTTCAGCATGTGCACTGTGTGTGTGTGTGTGTGTGTGTGAGAGAGAGAGAGAGAGAAGTAGTTGTTTTGTTTCCAGTCAAGACTTGGAGAAACTTGTTCATGCCTTTATCACCAGCAGGGTGGACTACTGTAATGGTCTCCTCACCAGCCTTCACAAGAAGACCATTAGACAGCTGCAGCTCATCCAGAACACTGCTGCCAGGATTCTGACTAGAACCAGAAAATCTGAGCATATCACACCAGTCCTCAGGTCCTTACACTGGCTTCCAGTTACATTTAGGATTGATTTTAAAGTACTTTTACTCGTTTATAAATCACTCAATGACCCAGGACCTATATACACTGCAGATATATTCACTGAATATAAACCTAACAGAGCACTCAGATCATTAGGATCGAGTCAGTTAGAAATACCAAGGGTTCACATAAAACAAGGGAAGTCCGCCTTTAGTTACTATGCCGCCCGCAGTTGGAATCAGCTTCCAGCAGAGATCAGATGTGCTAAAACATTAGTCACATTTACATCTAGACTCAAAACTCATCTGTTTAGCTGTGCATTTAGTGAATGAGCACTGTGCTACGTCCGAACTGATTGCACTGTATTTAATATATAATCATTTTCTATTCTTAACTGTTTTCATTCTTTTTAAAATTAAGTTTCAAAAAAATATTTAAAAAGTTTAAAATATTAATATAAATATTTAAAATATTTAAAATGCTGTACATAATTCAGTATTGAATGGAGTGTATGACAAATTCCAATTCAATTCAAGAATTTGAATGGCCAGGAACAGTATGCAAAATTATGATTTAAATGTGACTGTAAAGTAGAATTAATATTATTTGAAATTCACATGATGATTTTAAGTACAAAGAAAGCAGTTTGTCTTGTAAAACTTTGAATGTTGGATTAATATAAAAAACACTTTTTGAAGATAGATAGATAGATAGATAGATAGAATTAAGTAATTGAACTTCATTTCCCAGAATGCATCAGCTGTGTTGAATCTTTTTGATTTACAGTTTAGTAAATTCCTTTTCCTTTCATTCCAACTCAGCTTCAGATTCAGACTTCATGAATCAAAGGAGTCGACTCTCACGGTCTGATTCTGCTGACATCATGGTCAGATTAGCACAGGAACAGGAAGTTATGCAGTGTCTTGATAGGAATCACACACCTGTGCTAAGTTGAGTTAGCGTCCTTCAGCTAAAACACGGTGGGTAAGTGTTTGAGCGAGCGCTGTTCTTCGGCTCGTGTCGTACATTAGCACCGCTCCTCTGGAAGAGACGAGTGTTTCTCCAGCAGTGCTCGACTCGCTCTCCACTCACCGGAGGAAACTGCTGCATTGCAACATCTGCTGTGTTCTTGCAGCTAATTCTGTCCATGTGACGGTTGGTTGGAGTCCAGGGGTTTGAGGGCAACAGTAGCTTGTTACTTTTGTCACGTATGTTGCGTGAACAGAGCTCTTGCTCTTGAGATATTGCCATTGTTTGGCTGGATGTAAATGCAGTGAGCGTGTCGAACACTGAAGGTTTCTTTTGTTTGTTTTTTTTGGTCTTGTGTCTCTAAAGGTATTGGATGTAGAAACCCTTTTGAATTGCAGAAGACGTGTATTACCTTCATCTCCGGATGGCTGGAATCACACAGATCTTGAGGAGGATCATGACTGGAGAATGACCTCATGTTGGCTCTGATGATATTGATGTGCAGCGTTTATACAGCTTGTTCTGTGTAGAAACAGATGCTTTCAAAGAGCATAAAAAACACTTCTGTGTGATTTGTTGCTGATGTCCAGTCAAATTCTGCATTTTATTGATGGAATTCATCTGTTACTAGAAGCTAAATTAGGTGGATGTCCACATGGACAGCATCCTCATCTTCAATAAAACATGATCACATTTGTATTTTGTTTCTGGGATCAAACCCTGCCGTGTTTGCATCGGTCCGGGCATAACCATGAGTTTGAGATAGTCAGAAGGGTTTGATCATAATGTGTGAGCAAACAGATTTTTACTGACTTTCATTTAGAAAATAATTTAAATTCTGCTTAAAGCAAGACATTATAACAGTTTTTTGTTTTATTTTATTTTATTTTTTTACATGCACTGGTCAATTTTGAGCTTTAGATTCAATTCCAATCCACATCTCCGCTTCAGCAGCCAAACATAGTGCTCTCTGTATTCTAAAGGACTGTTCATATATCATTCACATTGATTCATGCAACATTTTATTCCACAAAACATGGTGAAAATGCATAAAGACTGAGTTTTTTTTTCCCTCCACTTCAGCAGTACTTACACACACCAAACATAGCAATTTAATTCAGAGTTTTTGTAGCGGGGTTTGTTGATACGTCTTTTGGGCTGATTTATATAACATTTTATTCCTGAAAACATAGTGAAACTGTATGTCTGTTGACAGTATTATGGAGTGACAGAAAGAGAAATCCCCTTTAACTCTAATATGTCAACAAAATCAACTTAGAATTATGAGCCTGACTTTAACCAGTTCATCTCCATGTAGTCGGTCAGCTATGGAGAAGTATGCTGAGGTCAGTGTCAGGAGTCTTGAGCAGTTTGGCGCTCGTCTTCATGAACCTCTGGATAGTCACACATGCGTGTGGCTGGAGTCTGAATGGAGCCCTGTAGATGAACTGGTCGGGTGTTTCTGTTCTGACAGAAGTGTGTGTTGTTAATCGAGAAACTCTTGAACTCTGCCAAACAGTTGTGTGTGTGTGTGTGTGTTTCCATAAGACCAGAGGGGAAAAAAAGCATTTGAGCGAGCAATGGCCTTCGGGGGTTGCACTGAATGAAATGCTTTTTTTTCCCAATCCCCACCTCACTCAAGAAGCGTTCACTCGTTCGTCCGTTCGTTTGTTATTTCAGCTTTTATTTTCTCTCTCTTCTTTCTTTTCCCTTTTTGCTTTGAGTTGATCTTTGACATCCGAGCGTGCCCCGGGATGTCTGTCACAAACTGCAGTCCAACCTTGTGACAATGCTTGCTTTCTTCCCGTGCCTTTTTATGACCTTCTTCTTTTTTCATTTCTTTCTTTTTTTTCTGTTCTTTCCTTCAAGGTCTGGCGCACCTGACGTTAAACAGCCAAGGTATGGTTCATTCTGTTTTCCATTCTTTTATTTAGTGAGGAAACAGATCTGTCCGTCTCTCCCCTCCCTCCGTCTTTTGTCCCGAACCCTCCGAACTCTGTCCCTCCTCCCCATCTTACTGTGTTGCTGTATTTCCACGCTGTGCGTCCTGAAGATGACCTCTGACCTCTGACCTCCCAGACACAGGTAACGCTCTTCTGCTCTCGCTCTCTCTGCTGGGGTTGAAATGCTGCTCTAATGTCACTCACAGATGAAGGGTGTGTTTGTGTTCAGAATGCACAGAGTCTCAATCTGTGGACATTCTCATTGTTTGGCAATTACTCACGCAGTTAATTACGCTCAGTTGCTCTCAGATCTGCTCTGACTGAATGAACAAATGTTTGTTTTAATGCTTTTTCTGATGCAATGTGTCTATGTGTTGAGCAGCACTCAATGCTGCATTTTAACATTTTACAGTAAACTTTCTGTGAACTAACTAAAATCTTCATTCTCTCATTATTTACAAACACAAAAGATATTTTAAAGAGCGTTTTGTGTTTTTGTCAATACGATGGACATCAATGGAGTTGTTTGGTTCCCAAAGTTCTTAAAAAATATCTTCTTTTCAGAAAGTGACGCAGGTTTGGATGACATGAGCAGAGTAAATGCTTTTTTTTTGAGTGAGCTATCCATTTCTTAGAGCTGTTGGTGATCATTCACACACAGAGATAGGCCAGTTCTTCTGTGGATGATGTGTTGAGGTCTCTGACAGGTAAGTCCTTCATTCAGTGTCTGTTTATCCACCACACTGTTAAAGGCCTGTATGTTTGGGCTCAGCTGGTTTCATTGGTTTTAAGCTCAAAGACATTTGTTATTTGACTAATCTGACTCCTGTGACCGAGTTTCCCTCAGGTGTCAGTTTTGAGATGGTCAGTGATCATGTGAGCAGTGAGAAGTGTCCTCCATGTTCCTGCTTTACTTTGGTCTTCAGCTCTGTTTTGACAGGACTTGTTTCACCTGGAGATTAATTTGTTTCACAGACTTACTTTGTCATTTAATCCAGTCCGAATCCATCTCTCAGAGAGCTTGTAAATTTCAGAAAGCGAATCTTCTCTGGGAAGGAATGTCTGTGACTGCCGTTTATTTATTTATTTTTTACAGTGATTCAACAGATGGGTTTGACTTTTGTAACTAAAGCTGCGTTTGTTGTTAGGTGGTTAGCTGCACTTCAATTATTGATTAGACCGGATTCCTGGTGCTGCTGTCAACACGTCCCACCTAGAACAGAAATGACAAACAGCTCAATAATCACAGTGTCAGATGCGATCCTCCCTTCCCATTATCTGTCACAGTGTGGTGCGGGAGAGAAGCACGTACACGAGAAAGATGATGATACAAAATCTTTAATAATCCATATGGGGTAATCCATAGGGGGAAGGCAGAAACACACGTACACTTCCACGAAACTGGACAACCAAACACTGAACTGAATGCAACTTATAAGGCGAACGTTAATGAGGGTAATGACAAGACACACCTGAATGTAATGACACAATAAACATGGGACACAGAACACATGGAGGGAAAACACAGCATAATGAGTCCAGGGGTGTGACATTATTAGAGATCCACTGATATTGATTTTTTAGAAGTGATACCGATTATTACTGACCGATGAGCATTATGCAAAACCGATATTTATTTATTGTTTTACTTCTTTCTCTCAGCATTCCAGTAACTAATATTAGCAATACACAAAATAGATTTACATTTAGATTTTCTCTTATGGAGATCATTTCCACAGAGTTGTAATTACTTTTATGTTTGTTAACGAAATAAAGGTTATATAGTAAATGTTAATGTAATTTAGGCAGTCTTGAGCGAGTGAATCTTGTTCAAATTGGCATAAGTCCCGGCCCTGGTGATGCCGGAAAATATTGTAACCACATTTAATAACGAGTTAACTGTCCTCTTAAAATTACGCTTTAACGCTTTGAATGCACGTGTGGACCTGCACAAATATAAAAGAGAAAAGTTGCTGAAAATAAAGTGAAAAGTCAAATTTGTTTAAAAAAAACTTCAACGATTACAGCACATTTTAACGCAGGAGAGATGCAGATCCTGGCGAAGGAATAGGTCATAAGCTAGCAGTAGCTAGACACAGTAGGCTATAATTAATCAAATAATTAATTCCTTTTTCATCTTATTATAGCTGTGCTTGCAGTAGTTAGCCACCGCACACTACAGCTGTGGAATATAATAATTTTATGACGCATCATGATGCTGATCAGGGGTGCGTTTCCCAAAACTTTGTTGGTTGCAATGCAATTTCCCATTGCCAACTAACTAAGGTTAGCAACTATGGTTTTGGGAAACACACCCCTGGACGATTCTGCATAAATGTAATGATATAGTCATATCATACAATGTACTGTTAATGTACTGTTTTATTGTAAGAAAGTACTCTTGTTTTAGGCTATTGATAAACAAAAAAAAATAAATAAAATGTTGTGTATCCCTTAGAAGCAACGCATCTTTTGTTTCCAGATAATCTTCTACAAAATAATGGACCTCTTTAAAGCAAGATATTTGGAGACATATTTCACGGTTTTTACGAAAAGAACATGAATGAATGAGAAAAGTAATGTGGGACGTGCTTGAGTATTAGCTTAAATATAGACGGGCATGTCTTCAGTGAACGTAAACAGTTGTGGTTCGTGATTTATAACATATGATATAATACACCTCAAACAATGAAAGAAAAGATGGAATTACTGTCTTGACTAAACTTTTGTAGCTTTAATTAAAAATGTATTTGTAATTAATGCACTAAAGAATATGCAATGGTTATGCTTGCATTTGATTATCCAATTTCTGTATTATTTCTTACTTGAATGTTTCTGCAAAATGTTTGTCTTTTTTTTTGCATCTTTGTTTTTATTTTTAATAGCAAAGGTTAAAAAAAAGAGAAAAGCTTTATTGTGATTATTACTATGGCAATTATTATTAATTAAAGAACTGGAGGGAAAAGATGCATTGTGAATTGGGTTGGGTACCGTTCATTTTAACCGCCACGGTACTGTATCGGTACCTGAATTTCGGTGCCGGTATCTAATGGTACCTTTTTTCGGTACTTTACTCTCTGTGTAATTACAAAAACATTTATTTCAATGAAAAAATAACTCCAAAAGTCTCAATTTCAACATTTTGAACAATAGGACCCTACAAACTTTCTTTCTTTCTTTCTTTCCCCCCAGAAATTCTTGTTTTAATTTTTTTACTGAAAATCAAATGAATGCATTAAACATATTTTCATCTCTACAAACACTGAACATAGGCCGATTCCACATCTTTATCCTACTTTAATGTAATTGATAATTACATGGACAGCATTTTAGCATACCAACCCCTAGTTTATATATCATTTACTACCCAAATACCTTTTATATATATAAGTGCTGGTTCATAATATTCAATTAGCTTTGAGTAATTCAATTTCCAATATAAGAAATCATACATGCTAATTTTTTCTCGTAATAACGACGCCATAAAAACAATATGATTTTCCTGTTTTAGATTAAATAATGTGAGCAAGCTAAGCGATTGTCCGCGCTGCTGTCGCTGCAGTCCTGACATAAACGAGCATCTGCAGGCTGCTGGAATTATAAAAATGTATTGTAATATTTTTACTGTAACGTCATGTTTATTAGTATTAATCTCCAATCTTACTACAATGCTATCCAATAACTGCACTCAGACCCAGAGGATATGACTCGTTTAATGTGATCAGATCAAACAAGTTCTTTTTTAACAATACCAACTTTTAACAATATTCCAACAAGGAATATTTCTTCATTTGAGTGACTCAAGTTTGATTTAACAACAAACCTAAATATGAACAAAAAGAAATAAAGAGAAATGACAGTTTGATTTTATTATTATTATTATTATTATTATTATTATTATTATTATTATTATTATTTCGTTCTGTCTGAAGAACGGAAAAACGAAAATTAAGTTAGATATTTTTTGTTAGTGGATACAAAATTAGCTTATGCATTTGTGCGTGAGCAGCCCTGAAACACCACTTTTCAACTCCGCCTGTATTTACTGTCTGTCCCATCAAGCAGAATAAGAGTTCATCTGATGTACTGCTCTGCAAATTAGTCACAATGTTTCTTCATATTGTTTGGCTGTTGCGGCTATATTTCTTGCAAATATACATCTCATATAAAAAGCAACACTGCACTTCTTGGGTCGGCTGCGATCCCTTGCATTGTGCATTGTGGTAACAGAAAAAATAAATAAATATAGGCCTAAATGTCTGCTCTATTTTGTGTACTTCCACTATAACTACAACAACAACAACAACAAAAGTTCCAAATTGCTTTTGTATAATAACAGGGTGCGCTTTCTGCCGCACCTTGTTATGCATAGACAGCTAAAAGGGTCTACTTAAAACATTTGAAAACAAATTTGTTCTTATTCAACAATAGGTACTGTACGGTCTTTACCGTCTGAACTCCTTATCTGCATTGTCCTCACCGCACACCCATGCTCAGCGCAGCCTATTCCTTATAAAGCCTGGAATTTACCCCAGGCCCAAAAGAAGATTTGATGCGATGCACGGCTCGATTCAGGTAAATATAGCAACGCATAATCAATAATATATCATAATCAGACTAAAATGAGGCTAATGCCACCCACGCATGTGAAAGAAATATTAAAGCATCGTCTAAGCTTATTTGTTTTTACCCACAAAAAAAAGGAAAATAAAAAAACTTCTCAAACAAAATGAAATAATAACAACAACAATAATAGGCTAATAATTATAAAATCAAACCGTTTGTCATTTCTCTTTATTAATTTTTGTTTGTATTTCGATTTGTTGTTAGTCATATAAAAAATATAAAAAACAGGGTTTTTTTAACAGCAGAGAGAGTAAAAGTGCATGTGGGGGACGTTATACAATTGCATGTGTATGTCAGTGTTTCTATTGTTAGCTGAAACTTTAAAAGCTAAAATAAAATGTAAAATAAAAATGCAATTCAATTTATTAGATGAAAAACTTAAACTGAAATTAAAGATGCTGTCCCTGCAACAAAATAAGTTAAATTACTTAACCTGTTAACACGCACCTGGATGCCGGCATACTGAACACTCTTTGTTTGCAAGTGTCAATGTTTACGAATAGATTAAATGAAACGGGACAAAATTAATTTTGACAAACTATATATTGTTATAAAGATCTAAGCAACAGATCGCTGTTTTTCAATGGAAAGCTAATAAAGAATGTATTTGCTAAATTCATGTAAGCAGTACACATCAAAACATGAAGAATAAAAACGCAGTACATACCAGATTCGTCGTAATAACGAGTCATAAACACATCCACAGCTGTAAATCCCGGTTTAGTTAGAAAGGTAAGGGTCCACTGAATGACATCTCATAGAGCACGTTTAGTCCAATGAAGCAATAACGTTGTAATATGGATGATAATTCCTTTGTTTATGTTTCTGTTCTTGGGGGACAGTATTGTTTGTATCCGTTATGGAATAACTCACGCTCAGAAACTGCGTCTTGGTAGTAAATTTAATGCTATATGTTTTTTTTATAGATATCTGTGTAAAATATGTCTGACTTTGTGCATATGTGTAGTTTATGCAGTGATATTTGTCTATATTTCATATGACAAACCTATAGTTTTGGATGTTTTGTTAATGGCATTTATTACTGCAAAATTAAAAAAGACTGAGTGAATGTAGGCTGTATTTCTGATGGATGAAGGGCCCCTCAAGAGGTAAAGCCCAGGGGCCCTTTACAGACTTATAAATAGCAGCTTTACCAGAGTATAACTATATTGCATAAACAACAGAGAGAGTTCAATTAAGCTGGTTTGTTTCCAACATGCACTTATTAACCCCTCAATTGTGCATTATTGGCTGATATGTAAGAAAAAAAAGCATGCCAATTAAAGGAAATCAAGTTACTTTACCTGTGAAAGCCATTGTTTACTCCTCTCTCTTCAGGGTGTGTTGTAATGGCACCCTTGTGCACAATTCTCCACAAGATAGTGCCATAAATCAATAAATCTGATATTAAAACTGATATTCAATAATGGTAAGAAATCGGTAGAACCGATTATCGGTCACTCTCTACCCATTATTATTATGCACATACTGTACGGCTCATGTATTTTCCAGTAAGTCATGTTTTTATCTTTAGAATCATGCTGCAAGTTATAAAGTACCAATAACATCAACCACACGAAACATGCTTAAAAACACCAGATTTAGTTTTGCTTTAAATAAATTAATAAATAAATTACTCATGTAGGCTTAGTGTTTTAATAAATATTAGCTTTTTTTAGCTTTTGATTCCTGTTCTGAATAACATTAAATATAAAGGATTTGTTGTGGAGTGAGAGGAACTAAAATGTTTATAAAATGTTTTTTTTGTTTAGCAACATTATTTCTGAATGTAATAATATGACTTTTTTATTTTTTTTTATTTTTTTTCTCTCAAAAGTGAATTTTGTATTTTGACCTGGTGTTGACTTATTGTCACATGCAACATATTTTCCAGTATATCTGTTAAAAAGATTGAGATTGTGGGCAGCTCCTGACGTTACAGATCCTCTTCGTTAATAGAAGTCCCTCAGAAACGAGCCCTTTATTAAACGATACAGCTCTCGCTCTGGTGTTGGAGCCATGCGTCTCCAGATCGGAGGTCTGGAGGAATAGTAACACGAGCATTAGTCCTGTTCACCTGCGTCTGCCCTCTGCCTGTCCTGTTTGAGGAGAAGATTGTTATTCTGCTCAGCGCTGACCGACTGTATTCATACGCCACCGTCAGCACTGAACTCACGTGTGTTTGGCTCCGTCTTGACATATCTGCTCCTGAGATGCTCATTAATATTCATGAGGGCAGTGTCTGTGAGCTGTGGTGTGT
>CM045014.1:41002569-41067569 GCA_024542945.1 allo-octoploid hybrid of Carassius auratus x Cyprinus carpio | reverse complement strand
GCACAGACTTGTGTTCTGTGTGGAGTGTGTGGATCTAGTGATGAAGTGGACCCCTTCCACTGAAGCTCACATCAGGTGCACAGAGTTAAAGACCCCATGTGTGTCAGAGAAGACAGCTGTCTATACCCTCACCAGTCAGTACTTAGTACACACTACAAAGTGTTCAACACCTGTTATAGATGATGTGGAAACACATGAATAAATCATTTAGTCCAGTCTAGCTTTTCTGCATCAGGAACAGGTAACATGTTTCGTAGCTTGGCAATGTTTCTAAGATGGAAGAATGCTGTTTTTGTAACATGGGAAATATGATTTTCAAAAGACAAGTTACTGTCTAATATAACACCCAGATTTTTGACTGTAGAGGAAGTAACAGTACATCCGTCTAGTTACAAATTGTAATCTACGAGATTCTGTGTAATGTTTTCTGGTCCAATAAGTAATATCTCTGTCTTATCTGAATTTAATAGTTTAAAATTATTGGTCATCCAGTCTTTTACATTTTTAACACACTCTGTTAGCTTAGATAATTTTGAAGTTTCACCTGGTCTTGTTGAGATATATAGTTGAGTATCATCAGCATAACAGTGGAAACTAATCCCGTATTTTCTAATGATATTACCAAGGGGCAACATGTATATTGAAAATAGCAGAGGACCTAGGACAGATCCTTGTGGCACTCCATATTTTACTGGTGATAAATGAGATGACTCCCCATTTAAATAGACAAAGTGGTAGCAATCGGACAGGTAGGATCTAAACCATCTTAAAGCCTGCCCTTGGATACCTGTATAGTTTTGTAATCTATCTATGAGTATGTCGTGATCTATGGTGTCGAACGCAGCACTAAGATCAAGTAAAACTAGCAATTAATGCTTTAAATTGATAGAATCAAAACGTGTTCTGGTAATACTTTTTCTAAAGTTAAATAGACACGGGCGAAGCATGCTTACAGGAACTGAAATAATGGATTTCACAAAATAGTTTGGCCATAAAACGAAAGTTATATTGTTTGGACCAAGTGATTTTTATGATGATGGTGATCTGGATCTAGGCTTTTTAAGTTCTCATGTTACTCCATGCACGAAAGACCTTGGTGTTTTATTTGACTCAGGACTTAAACTGGTTCGATAAACAGATTAATTCTGTCGTCAAATCATGCTTTGTCCATTTACGCCACCTTGCAAAAGTTAAAACTTTTCTCTTCCTCAAGAATTTTGAAACAGTTATTCATGCATTCATTACCAAGTCAAGTCAAGTCACCTTTATTTATACAGCGCTGTACAGCAAAGCAACTGTACAGCATTAAATGGGAAAATAGTGTGCCAACAATGCAAAAATAGTGTCAGTAACACAAAAAGGCAGTTCATCATTGAATTCAGTGATGTCATCTTCCAGCTCAGTTCAGTTTAAATAGTATCTGTGCAATCAAGTCGACAATATCGCTGTAAATGAAGTGTCCCCAACTAAGCAAGCCAGATGAACCAAAACTCCATCAGTGACAGAATGGAGAAAAAACCTTGGGAGAAACCAGGCTCAGTCGGGGGGCCAGTTCTCCTCTAGCCAGACGAAACCAGCAGTTCAATTCCAGGCTGCAGCAAAGTCAGATTGTGCAGAGGACTCAACTGGTCCCTGTGGTCTTGTCCCGGTGGCCGTATAAGAGACAGGGTCTTCACTGGGGATCTGTCTCTGGGGCTCATCTAGTCACCACATGTCTTGACTATTGCAATTCACTTTACTATCGAGTTATTAGTTCATCTACTGGGGTAGTAAAAAAAAGATTTGATTTGCATCACTCCCATTTTGATGTCTCTGCACTGGCTACCAGTTAAATTTAGAATAGAGATAAAAATTTTAGTCTTCTTTTACAAATCTTTACATGGCTTAGCTCCAGGTTACCCATCTGTTATGGTACTCTTTCATAACCCTACTAGGTCCCTTAGGTCTGGGGATCTTGGATAGGGATAGACCGATATGCACTTTTCAGGGCCGATGCCGATACCGATTATTACAGATCAAGGAGACCGATAACCGATATTTTGAACCGATATGTGTCTAGTGTAAAAATGAAAATTAATGTCAAAATTAAGAATAAAAAGGCCTCTGACAAAGACTCTCTTTAAATTATTTTAACACATCTTTAATTCTGATAACTATTCATAATAACAACATTAATATTAATAATAACAACAAACATAAAAAGTGCTGGGAGCATCCATCAGCAGCATTCTGTAAACTAAGTAAAACTTAAAGCAAATTTAAACAGCAACAAATGAACAAATAATGGAAAATAAATGTAATCTATATATATATATATATATATATATATATATATATATATGTGTGTGTGTGTGTGTTATATTTAGCATTTTATTTGCAACCCAGAATTGCATTAAAATCACACACAACCCATATTGTAATAGTGTTTTTATTTTTTATTTTTAGACTGTTTATCACGGCGATACAAACTAGGAAGTATACAGGACAGCGTCATCCAGAAACGTGCAATGTGAGATTATTGACAATTTACGTTATTAGCATAGGGATATTAGCAGGGTGCGATTTGTGAAATAAACAGAGGGGGGGATGCTTTTGAAAAATTTTATGAAATGTTTTTAATACGACGGAAATTGTATTTAGTGTGATCTCAGTTTAATAAAAACATTGTAAGCCTACGTTAGGCCTATTAATTGTAATGATTTAATGTCCACGGTTATTCAAACAACAAATTACATCGAGAAAGCGAGCAAAGAACACAACGGAGCTTTTTGAAACTCCGAATCAGTTAAACCATTGCGTCGCAAAATGATTCACTGTTTCGATGCGCTTCAATCGGATCGCGTATCGCGAATCATTTGATTCAGATCTGGACGTCAGAGCGGGTTTGCATGATGTTTGCATGATGTATAAAAGTTATTCAGCAGAGGCAGGGATGCATAGACCAGAAGGGGGGAAATCCCCCCCCATCCCCACCGGCAAATCGCACCCTGGTTATTAGTCAAATGAGAGAGCGCGGCCGCGGAGATAACTAAATCAGGAATAGGGAGCTCGCGTCGCGTCAGGGCGTCAGAGCTCGCGCTTGATGCCCTTTCAGCTCTTCAAAATTGCATAATGGTAATTCTGAATCTGTATGATAAATTATTTTGCAATCATGTTAGAATAAAGCAATATTTCTCCAAATATGCGCAATTTTTTTGACTAAGAGCCCTAACGGAACGGACGCTGTTCAGTGAAGCTATGTGAACAACACAAAAAAAAAAAACGCAGCAGACGTGAGTGAATTCATTCGTGTTGATAATCTATTCACAATATAACGTTAAGTTGGCCGAATGGTGAGAGAAGTAGGTTTTAGTTTCACTATCTCAGCACTGATGTGATGATCCGTTAAAGCATATCACTGCAATGACGGACATTGACCGGGAATTCACAGTATAATAACTGAACGGGGCTTGTCATCATAAATCGATTATATTTAGGTGTTTTGCAATTTCAGTGTAGTGATTTATTGCAACTTAAGGAACGTTTACTGCATTCTTACCTTCGAGAGAGAACTTATTGATGTGTGATGATGATCACTGAAGCAAGCAGCTCCTGACTGTGCTTTCGGTGTGAGAGCGGAACATTTTCCAGCCGCGCCAGCCGTATTGATTGGCCAGGCTCGTGACTCCCAACAAATCAGATGGACGATGGGCGGGGCTTAGTCTAGGCCACAGAGCGGTGCGCTCTGACTGAGGTGGCTGGATCAGTGCCAGATCGCGCATTTCAAAATAAAATGGTTTTATCGGCAAATCGGTTTTGAAAATGGCCCATGCCGATAACAATAAAAATGCTTAATATCGCCGCCGATAATCGGCCACGCCGATAATCAGTCGACCCCTAATCTTGGATTACTCTCTGTGTGCAGGACTAAGCTAAAACATAGAGGGGACAGAGCTTTTGTGAGGGTAGGCCCTAAACTATGGAACAGTTTACCAGTGTCAATTCAAACCGGATCATGTCTTTCTATTTTTAAATCTAAGCTTAAATCTTTTTTTTTTTTTATCTATGGCGTTTAACAACGAATGAATTTTTACTGTGTGTATTTTACTTTGTTGATTGTAATTCTCTATTTTATGTATTGTTTCTAAAGCTCTATACAGCACTTTGGTAAACCTTTGGGTTGTTTTTAAATGTGCTTTATAAAAAAAACAAACAAACAGATTAATCTGACATAAATCTGTGCAGCTGACTTCAATAATGTAAGCAGTACAGACCGGCGTACGCTCTTCTGTATCAGCCGCACCACAAGGATACGTTTTTTATGTGTATTTACGCTTTGGACTGAAAGCAAACACCGCATCAGAGCAGTGCGGCTGACACAGAAGAGCGTACGCCACCTGCGTACTGCTCAGAATTGCCAAAATGGCGCTACGCTGATTTGGAGAGACACAGAGGAGAGGAATTGTTGAATAAAGTCGTTATTTTTGTTTTCTTCGTGTATAAAAAAAAATATTCTTGTCACTTCATAACGTTACGGTTGAATCACTTATTATAGATGGACTATTCAGACGATGCTTTTCATACTTTCCTGGACCTTGACACTGTTATTTATTTGGCAGTCTGTGGGACAGTCTCAAGCCTACCGGTTTTCATCCAAAATATCTTATATTGTGTTCTGAAGATGAACGAAGCTTTTACGGGTTTGGAACGACATGAGGGTAAGTGAATAATGACAAAATGTTCATTTTGCGGTGGAGTAACCCTTTAACAAGTAAATATTTGAGCTCAAATGGGTTCAACTGATCAAAGCGTTCAGGAGTCCCTGTAGAACACAGTGAGAACAGACAAATAATGAGTCCAACATAGAGGATACTCTTCAGGTATAATCATCACAGGTCATGTGACACCCTCGTGCTGTTAAAGGTCTTTTAGTGAGTGTGTGTGTTGTAAAGTGTGTGTGTGTGTGAGAGAGAGAGAGAGAGAATGTGTGTGTGTGTGTGTGTGTGTGTGTGTGAGAAAGAGTGAGAAAGTATGTGTGAGAGAGTGTGTGTGTGTGTGAGAGAGAGAGAGAGAGTGTGTGTGTGAGTGAGAGAGAGAGAGAGAGAGAGTGTGTGTGAGTGAGTGTATGTGTGTGTGCTTTGGTCTTCTGCGTCTCTTTGGCCTCTCTTGTGTCTGCTGTAATTGGTTTGATATGTTCTTGTTCTCTCAGTCTGGCTGGTATTGTTGGATGTCTCTGTTTAATGGACTGCAGACTCCGCAGTATAAAGCCGGCGCTCGGTCCGAGTAATGAAACTCTCTGTTTGTGGGAGTGCAGCTCATTAATGACACGAGGAACGCGGAGCTGGCCAAGCTCACGCTGATGGTCGCACACAAACTCCAGCAAATGTCCTATTGCTGAGACGAGACGAGAAAACCCCACAGAAAGAGAATGTGCTTGATTTAATTTCATATCTCAAATATCCTTCTCCATCCTAATTAACCACGAGCCCAACAAAACTGAATTAGGCTTTTTTGCTGCATCTTTAGTCTCATGGAAAATAAATAATGGATTAAAATAAAAGACGGGAGGCAGTAATTAGACGCAAATGCTGGCAAAGGAATTATTCTGTTATTATTAGTAAATGAAATGAGTCCTCTGAGCACACGTTCGTCAAACACTCCACACAAACATCGCCAGACTCTCAGAGAGGCATTACAAGGGTTTGTTTTAGGATCACAGGTCTGATCTTTGTGAGGTGAATACAGCAGCAGTCTGTGTTTGAGTCCAGGTTAAATGCATCATGTTTGAGCGTCAGATGAGTTCACAAAGAGCTTCATCTCGTATCTTATCAGCGTTTGAACAGCAACATTTAGATATGACCTTCTCACTTCCTTGATTTGTTTGGGGGTTAGTTTTTTTCCTTTTCCTTATGTATTTATTTTTCAACAAATACTGTTGAATAAAAATAATCAGTTAGAAGACTGAGTTTGTTGAGGTTAGTATGAAGACCTGAACCTAATTGGCCTAATTTAATGTAGTGTTGATTACAGAGAATCATTTTGGTGAGTTTTTAAAGGTTCGTATTTTGCTGCAGCTCAGGCAGTAGATTGTGGCATTTGCAACACCAGCGTCAAGCTTGCACACATGCTATGCTCGCATACACTCGCGCACACACACACACACACACACACACACACACACACACACACACACACACACACACACATATGCACACACACATGCTCAGATGGTCACTGCAGTCACCCGGATCCAGTACGTATCCAGCCCAGATGGTGGATCAGCACCTAGAAAGGACCTCTACAGCCCTGAAAGACAGCGGAGACCAGGACAGCTAGAGCACCAGAGACAGATCCCCTGTAAAGACTTGGGAGAAACCAGGCTCAGTCGGGGGGCTAGTTGTCCTCTGGCCAGATTAAACCAGCAGTTCAATTCCAGGCTGCAGCAAAGTCAGATCGTGACTCAGCTGGTTCCTGTGGTCTTGTCCCGATGGTCGTCTGAGACAAGGTCTTTACAGGGGATCTGTATCTGGGGCTCTAGTCCTGGTCTCCGCTGTCTTTCAGGGCTGTAGAGGTCCTTTCTAGGTGCTGATCCACCATCTGACTTGGATACAGACTGGATCTGGTGGCTACAGTGACCTCGGAATAAGAGAGAAACAGACTAATATCAGCGTAGATGCCATTCTTCTAACGATGTAGCAAGTACATCAGGTGTTATGGGAAGTGTTCCCGGTTTCGGTTTACCTAATTAATGCAAAGTCAAGTAGCTTTGAAAGAGATGAGTTTTTAGCTGTCACTTGAAAATTGTCAGGGAACACACACACACACATGCGCGCACGCACACACACACCCACACACACACAAACACACTCACATATGCAAACACACATTTGCACAGACATGTGCACGCACACACACACACACACACACAGAGTGAGACAGAAAGACTGTGATGAGAGACATTAGATAAGTCTGAGATCACACACATGTGCACATATAATCCTGTGTAATATTAGTCATGTTAATTCATTCTAAAGATAACATCTGAGATCATGTTTACAGTGTGTGTGATTCATGAGTGTGAAACAATCCACACTTAATCACACACTCCCATAAAAACTTTAAAAAAGTGAATAATTTGTTATCATGTTATAAAAACCAAAGATTACAGCTTTCATCAAGTCATTATCTTCATCATTAACGAGCCAGATTCTTATCAGTGTCTGCAATTAGCCAGAATTCATTCCTCACACATACGTTAATAATGGCAGCGCTGAATATTTTCTGTGACATCGCTCATGTGTAGATGCTATATAAGAGCATATATTTCACACTTGATGAACATGTACAGCTCAAACATTAGCGCACTTCTGTGTTGATATTTTGACGTGATAATGAGTGTGAAAGCGATGCCAATGTGTGTCTGAACTTCAGAAACAAGTCAGGAGACTCACAACAATCCCACATCACCAAAAGATGGAGAAAGACCTTCTTAACCGATCTGTTCTCTATAAATGAAGCCCAAACGGCTGTTTAACAACAGCAGACTCATTTGAAATATTGTGTTTTTAATGGCAGACAGCTCATCACTTATTAACTGTAATAGTTTTACAACATTTCAAGATACGACCTCACTTCCTGTTTGACTGCCAGATTTGCTTGTGGGTTACAGACAGTCAATCAGTCAATCTTTGTTTATTAATCTATTTAATCACAGGTATTGCTAAATACAATAATTTTAATTCAATTCAATTCAATTCAGTTCAAGTTTATTTGTATAGCGCTTTTTACTATACAAATCATTGCAAAGCAATGTTTCTACAATATTTAGTAGTAGCTTATCAGTGGTGACTGTCAGTTTATGTGCATACGGCAGAAATGTTCGAAAAAAAAAAGACGTGAACAAACAGACAATTAGCACTATTAACAGCAATTATGCAATCAACCTTATAGCAAAATGTGGTAGTTCTGTATGTTGTCTCTGGGTTAGCATCATCTGAGGTCCTCTGAGGGGTTGGCATCATCTCTTCTCAGGTGTTCTGGATCCAGACTGGAGCTTGTGTAAATCCTAGCTACCACGGGATGTAAATCCAGCAGAAACAGAGAAACAAATAGAGACATAATTAGCGTAGCTGCTGTTCCAGCCAAGTAAAATTAATTAGTTTAACCCAAGCTAAAGAATAATAATGTGCATTTGATCAGATATAACTGCAGTCCAAAATTATGAGATGCATTATTTGAATGCTTGGCCAAAGAGGTGTGTTTTTAATCTAGATTTGTTAATCTAGCCACTGTGCTAAATAAAAACCTTGGATTGTTTTGGTTGTTTTCTATGAGTTTGTGGATATGCTCGGCCCTGGCAGTTTTTAGAGCCTGTCTATAGCTGGACATACTGTTTTTCCACGCAATTCTAAAAACTTCCAAGTTCGTTTTTCTCCATTTGCGCTCAAGACTACGAGTTTCTTTCTTGAGAGAGTGGGTATTACTGTTGTACCATGACACAGTACGTTTCTCTCTAACCTTTTTCAGTTTGATGGGGGCAACAGCTTCTAATGTATTAGAGAAGATAGTGCCCATGTTGCCAGTCATTTTGTCTAGTTCATGTGTATTTATGGGTACACAGAGCAGTTGAGATAAATCAGGCAGGTTATTTGCGAATCTGTCTTTGGTGGCTGGAACAATAGTTCTGCCCGGATGATAACGTGAAGCTATATAGTTATTATCAGTAATACGCAGAATGCACGATACAAGGAAATGGTCAGTAACATCATCACTTTGAGGTACGATATCTATATCAGTAAGATCACTGAACTGCATGACCCGAGGGATGCGATCACACGAGCAGAACTCATGTGCGTGTGTTCTTTCTTTCCTTCACTTCCGACTCGCTCACTGGAGGATCAGAGACATTGACACATTTTCTGAGAAGTGTTTCTATATATGACCTGTGCTGGCAAAATAATTCACAATGAACAAATCTTCAAAAAGAGTTATTTTTATTTTTATTTTTATATTCTCCTTCAAAATGATGTATGATTTGTTGGAATCAGAAGAAAACTATCTGAGCTACACCTGTATGGAGATGATAGAGTCAGCAAAGTCAATTCTGAAAAAAATCGAATTAAAGTTTTCTGAAGGTTCCAAAGCAAATTGACAGAGCACTGCTGCATCTTTTCCTCCAGTTCTTTTCTTAGCTATAATTACTAAATTAATAATTACACTATAGCTATTTTTTATCTTATCTTTATTATTAGAAATAAGAACAGATGCAAAAAAGCACAAACATAAGAAAGAAACAAGTGTATTATTATTATTTTTTTTTATATCTAATATAATATATTTATATCATTTTATATCTGAACAAAAGCATTCAAATAAGAAAAACAAATAATTAAAATTCCTTTAGTGTGTTCATTACAAATAAACTGATTATTAAAACTAAAAGCAGCTCAATCAAGAGCAGCGAGTGATCTTTTCTATTATCATTAGACTAACATTAATGAGACAGATGGCCTATATAGTACTGCTGTAATGCACAGATGTAGTACACATCAGATGTTTTTCGCCAAACGCTCACCTAAGGCATAACATAATTCGGTGTATATTTATCTGGGTTGTGTGCTTCAAATGACAGTCACTGCGAGAAGCGAGCCGAGAAAAGGTACTCCTCAGAAAACGTAATAATAAAGATCATTTTAGATGTTTAATTACTATGTGCAGCATTGGGATCGCTGGACAAGGGCTTAAAGGTGCCATAGGTGATTGTCTTCAGAAACATTTGTTGTTCTGCTGGTTGAAAGTCTCTTCAAATCCCGATAGCGATCATTAAGTTAAGTGGTCTAAATGCATTTATATATTCTGTGGAAGGCGTAGGACCAAGAAATGTTCAGTGTTCAGTAATGTTGTCTGATCTGTGAGTGTAAATGCGTTCAGGAGGCAAGGCTTTGGACGGTGATTTGCTGGGAGGGTGGGACGTTCGCTTTCAGTGCTATCAGGCTAAAGTTACCACTTTCTAAGATCTACTGCACCTATTACTGATCTCTTTTTTTTTTTTTTTTTTTTTTTTTTTTTTGTGAAAACCTCAATAGTATTCACTATTCAATATTTTTATTTTTTTATTTTTTTGCCTGTAGCTCAGAATCAGCCTGTTTCAAGACACATTTTGTGTGTTATGCTGGAATATCGCAGAAAACACATTCTAATTCTTATCTTTTAGGATTTGCCTCAAATCATGATTGGATTCCTTTAGGATTTTCTGACCCTGTCTCTGTGTTCCGCTAAACTTCATGTGAATGCTGGTCAGGTTCAGGTCTGGTTTTCCACACTTCCACAGTGAGAGCTCTCCATTGGGAGGCTTCAGTACCTGTCTCCAGCGGGTCGCTCAAACACACAACGCCATTAAATTGAGTAAATAATATCCCTACTTAAGCCATTAAAGAAACAATTACATGTGTGAACCACGATGAGCCGAGGCGCTTGCTCCAGATGCGAGACAGCCATTAGATCTCGCTAACGTCGACACTTTGGACTAAACTGTTAAAATGCGAGCGACCGGCGCGCTTTCCCTTTGTTCTGTCTGCACTCTCTGAGATCCTCTGAAACACGAATGTGTGTTTAACTAATGAGGCACATAAAAGCGCATCAGACAGAGAGGCTGCATTAATGGCGAGGTCCTGAGCGAGCGTCTGTAGTTTCTCCAGCAGGTCAGAGGTGTTTTGCACTCGTCGGAGCGTGTGTGGGGTTTAATGGAGCGAATGCGATGCCATTAGACCGGCGTCTGAACCCGGCCAGAGCTTGCTCACTCAGGTGAGGCTTTAATGAGAGACGCCGGCAAATGCCACCATCACACAGTAAATATCAGCGATCCGCTTCAGCTCTGATGAAATGACCGTGATCATACCGAGCTGTTGATTACTGCTGAACCCTGATGGAAGAAATCACGTGGGTTCAAACTACACGAGGACATTGTTGGGTGAATGATCTCATTAAGCTGGTTTACTGATACCACCACCAAAGCAAACCTGTTTGACTTTTTAATGCTATAAAGCTATAAGGCTCTAAATCGGGGGTGTCAAACTCATTTTCACTGAGGGCCTCTTCAACATTATGGCTGCCATCAAAGGGCCGGTTGTAACTGTGAGATTGTGCAAATGTTACTACTCTTTAACATATTGTTAAATAACTGTCTATTTATTTTATTGTTACTTAAGTTACAAATATTGCATATGCGTTTATATATATGTTAAAATAAATGTAATTGCTCTGTGTTATTTTAACAAATCCTCTTTAATTTATCAGGTTAAGAAATCCAAATTACTCCATAAATCAAAGTAAATAATAAAGACAAGTATCATCAAACACAAGTCATTACATTAACGTTGTCAAAAACCTTTTTTGTTACATTTATGGTACAACAAATAATTGTGAGCTGCTAAGAACCTGTGACAGATATGGCATTTAAAAAAAAACAAAAGAGTCGGTCTCATGAAAGTGCATAAAGCACGATCTGTTTCTATCTGACATGCGATTTATGCTCAGAAACTGACTTTAGTGTGCGTGATACACAATCAGTGCTTGTAGTAGAAAACAAAGAAGTGGTGCTCAACCGCACTCCCCCACACAAAAATAAATAAATACAAACTAAAGTACTAAAAAAAGTACTTTTTCATTTTCATAATTTGCAATGAATGTATATAGTGCTACAATAAATAAATTCATTAATAATTAATTTACACATTTAGCAGACGCTTACAGTGCATTCAGGCTACACATTATTTTACCAGCATGTGTGTTCTCTGGGAATTGAACCCATGACCTTTTACACTGCTAATGCAATGCTCTACCACTGAGCCACAGGAACACTTTTTGATACCAAACAGGAACACAGGGGGACACCAAAAGACCACTAAATGAGCTACCATCACCTGACTGATCCAGATTTACTAAACCACTGACTTCTGCGTAATCTAAAACACCTTCAGCCAGCATCCAGTGTAAAACACTGACAAATAACTTGCAGATTTTTTTACTGACATCTGTACATGAGTACTATTATCTCTGCCATCTCTGATGAAATCAGCCATGTTTTCTCTGCATTAGTGCTGTTTTGAACTCACTGTTTGAATGCATGCGCTTACTGGATCCTTAGACTTTCCAGGAGTTTGCCATTTGATCTGTTTGCAAAAAAACCCTGCCTCTTTTTATTTTCATAATGTATTGTTGACACGTGCGAAACAGATACATTTAGACTACTACTGTTATGCTATGTAAATACTTATTTTCATTAGTTGGCATATGCGTCAAAGTATGTATCTGCCGGTGGATGTCCACACGTTGTGTTTATTAAACTCAGGAGTGAAGATAATTTTTGAGCACACACATATAATGTCGCGCTTATTCCTTTGAGCCGTCCACGCAGTCGTCACCAACAGAAAAACCCCACACCTCTAATCCTAACCATTGTGTATCATATATAATGCACACCAGCAGAGGAATGATCTTCCCAAGCCTCCAGAACATCTCACATCTTCTGAGGAGCCTTTGTTTCTTCATCTCTCTATCAGCATAACATACTATGTTTGGATCATTTCAATCTCATCTTACTAAGACATATTATTGGAGGTACAGAGACATGACTGATCATTTTAAGTCAATATCTGCTTTACTGTTATAAAGATCTCATTTATTTACATCACAAGCAGCAGAATTTCATCATATACTGTAAATATCAGCATCTGCAGCAGATTCATATTTGGCTCAGTTTGAGTCTCTGAATAAAATTGAGCTGTTTTCCACTCCATAATCTCATGATATCAGTCTATATGAGCCATAAAAGCGTGATGAATTAAATATAACAAAAACATATATATTTTGTCTAATTGGTTGAATAAACTGTAGCATATTTCTGAGTATGATTCATATGTCAAGCTTCACAGGACTGAATCATGTTGTTCACTGCGCTAAAGTCTGGAGGCTCAAACGAAAACAAGGCGTATTTGATTGAAATATTTGTTTTCTCTCTGTTGTATTATTATCATGAATATTTCATTGTGTGTTTCTGTAGGCTGAGCGTTAATCTCTTAATTGGCATCAGTGAAATTGTGGTAATTAGGAAGAGCTCAGTGTTTATTTACCCTCGACTGTCTTAAATGGAGGGATGTTCTTCTCTACACTGATCCTCCTGCAAATGTATTTGGTTTTAAAACAGCTGCTTTTGGAGACAGAAGGCTTAAACTGAAATAATAATGAAGATGTGAGACAAACGGATGCTTTCAGACTCTGAACAGCAGCTGCAGACGAGCTCAGTACTGGCTGTGTCAGCATCATACCATCATTAGCCGGGTTTCCATCAGAAGTTGTGAATTTAACTTATGCCCAAAATTGGAATATTGCATAAAACTTTGATGACAAACTTTGCTCAGGCATTTCAGAATGACCGTAACAGCATATAGATGCTGTGAGCGAGATCGGTCTGCGGGTTAGTCAGGTTTTGCCATCCCATCATGCAAAGTCACATGACTTTTTGATGCACATGGAGAAATTTATTCACAATATGCCTTTCCCTCTCCTGTTATTTGCATTAACCCTTTTCCACACAAGTCAAAATCCACCTTTTTTATTTGGTTGTTCCATCACTCGTTTCTGGAAACAGCTAGTGACTGCAGGAAATGATATCAGCTTACAGACGGGTCGATAGATGTATCATTGCTCACAAAGATGTACAGAGCTCATGCTTCATAGACAGATGGACTATGAGTTATTATTGTGATCCATGTGTTTCATCAGTATTCATATTAGAATGCAGTCTTTCTGATGGACAGATATTAAGCTCTTCCAGTGGATCTGATGAGATCTGAGAGATCTCAGTCCTGTTATGTTATCTGTATTTTCATAATTCAGTTAACATTATGCTCAATAATAATTACACAAACTGAATAGTTTTTCATACAAATCTTAATTGATTACAAGCATTTAAGTCAGCAGTTTTAGGGGTTTGTACATCTGCAGTATTTATGATTGTTGTTGTGTATGTGAGTGTGTGTGTGTGTGTGTGTGTGTATCTGTGTGTATGTTTGTGTGCTTGCGTGTGTGAGTGCGTGAGTTTGTGTGTGTGTATATCTGTGTGAGTGTGTGTGTGTATTTGTGTACGTGAGTGTGTGTGTATCTGTGTAAGTGTGTGTGTGTGTATCTGTGTGTGTGCTTGCGTGTGTGAGTGCGTGAGTATGTTTGTGTGTGTATCTGTGTAAGTGTGTGTGAGTGTGTGTGTGTTTGTGTGTGTGTGAGAGAGTGTGTGTGCACTCTGGTTGCCAAAAGTCAGTAAGATTATATAATGTTTCTGAAAAACATCTCTTCTTTTCACAAAGGCTGCATTTATTTGATCAAAAATACAGTAAAAACAGTGAAATATTATTAGAATGTAAAACAGCTGTATTTTCAGCATCATTACTCCAGTCTTCAGTGTCACTTCATTTCTGATTATTATCAATGTTGAAAACGTATTTTCAGTGTGTGTGTGTGTGTATAAACCAACTGAAATATAAACTGATGGCTCTGATTACAGTAATTTATACATACAGTTTGATTATCTAAGTTTTAAATGAAATCATTAGATTGGTGGCTCTGATTATGAGTTATCATATATCATTATCTCTCTTTTAATCTTCCATTTAAAGGAATGGCCTGCCGTCAGTGGCAGATCTGCAGTGTTTGATGTGACGTTCAGGCTGATGTTGATCTGGTTATTCGTATGATATCAAACTCTCGTCAGATGCCTCTCATCAGTTACATGAATATGAGAAAACCTCTCACCTGAAAGCAGCAGTCACCAGCATCCTGTCACGTGATCACATCATCCTCACCAATCACACGCTTCTGATATCCAGAGGAATGCGTGAATGTTTGTGTCATGTTACCAGTCACATGTGTGACGCAGCGACACACTAAAGACAGAAACCAGAGGAAACCAGCAGAAATCGTTTTGACGTGTAATGCTGTGTCATGCAAACGTTACGATGTTACGACACTTCCTAACATAAAAAACGTCTGAATGTCGTTCGTTAGATCAGGGGTTCTTGGGCAATGTGATTTTAACAATGTGGAAAATGTGGCCAAAGTAGCTGCTGTACACTCAATCCAATGTTGATATGAATGAGTATCTGTGAATATGAAAGTACAGAAATCTGCATATTCTCTTTCTCGGTTTGATCTAGGACAAATAAATCTCAAAAAACAAAACAAAACAAAAAACAATGTTTTGTGCCTTCATTTGACTACCACTGTTGTTTATATTAAATTTGTATTAAATCATATATAAAAAAGAATACAAAAATAAAATATTTGAAATTATCATATTGTTTAAAAAAATTCAATAAAATATTAGGTTGTTAAAGTTTTATGAACTCAACTGTACTCAAATGAACTCAACTCAACTATACATTATTAGTTTATTAAAATGTTGTTAAAATATTAAATCTCAAATATTAGATCTCAGACTTCTGGAGGGGATGTAGATTCGTAGTAGTGAGTGGAAGTAGGTGGGTTCTGAGCCTGTTCTATTTGCAAGCATCAGTGTCTTGAACTTGATGCGAGCCTCAACCGTCAGCCAGTTCAAGGAGATAAAGAGAGGTGTAACATGGGCTCTTTCGGGCTCGTTGAAGACCAGTCGTGCAGCTGCATTCTGAATCATTTGTAGAGGTTTGATTGTGCTTGATGGAAGTCCAGCCAGAAGAGCATTGCAGTAGTCCAGCCTAGAAATGACCAGGGCCTGGAAAATAAGTTGTGCAGCATGCTCTGTTAGAAAGAGCCTGATCTTTCTGATGTTGTGCAATGCAAACCTGCAAGATCGAGCAGTCTTTGCAATGTGGTCTTTGAAGGTCAGCTGGTCATTAAAGATTACATTAAGATTTCTGACTGAAGTTGATAGGGTAAGAACCTAGCTGGATGGAGAAATCATACTGTAGAGTTGGAGTGGCAGGGAACACAAGAAGCTCAGTATTCTTTCATCCATGCCGAGATGTCCACCAGGCAGCCTGAGATCCGTGCAGCTACTGTTGGATCATCTGGTTGAAATGAAAGATAGAGCTGTGTGTCATCAGCATAGAAATGAAAAAGACCTACCAGTGAGATAGGATTCAAACCAGCGAAGTGGAATCCCTGTGATGCCCAGTGATGAGAGCAGACAGGAGGATCTGATGATTAAAATATAAACTGTAGTAAGCCTGGGAACATTTTCTCCCCTCTGAAGGGCCCTTGGCCCCAAAATGTTTGAGGTGTGTGTGTGAGTGTGAGTGTGTTTGTCCAGCCTATCTCTCTCTCTCTGTCTCAGTCTGTCTGTAATTGTCCGGTCATGTCAAACACACGTCTCTCTCCGACTCTCTTTCTCCAGGCGTCTTTCAGCATCACTGAAGAGTTTGATTAGCTCAATCTCTGCTCAAATTGCTGTCCGTATGCAAACGGCTGCGTTATAACCAGCAGAGCAAATGATTAGATCTGTATTTCAGCGCATTAATAACAGCCCTCAAATTAGATGCTCAGGCAACATCCGCAGAAATGAGCTTTCCTCCAAGCGGCCTGATATCTGCGGTACAAACAATCACCAGAATGAAAATCAGGACGGAGATGCAGACAACTCTGAATCCTATTACTGTAGTTCTGTAGGGCAGGATTATTCAAAACCAAAACTACAACACCAAAAAACAGTGTTACTTTAAATAAAATAAAATGTAATGTTTATTTCAGCTAGTGGCCAAATCTAAAACTGAAATAAAAATTATAACAACTATATATTTAAAATATATTTACAACATAAAACCCCAGAAAATATCAAAATAAAATCTGATTTAAAATAGTAAGAAACTCTACAGCAGTGTCAGTGAGACGTGTGACAGAAGCAGATGAGTGAATGTCTGTGAGTGAGGCGTGTCTGAGACGCGAGCCATGACTCTGTGTGTGTTCCTGTCTGTCGGTGCTGGTTTTTAGGGTGTTTAGCATCTGACAGACAGACCAGTCTGATAATTACAGTCTGACATGACGGCCTGCCGCCGCTGACACCCGTCTACATTTTCTCCAGTGCAAATTGCTTTCTGATCTGTAATTGAAAAGCATTTTCTCACATGGCCATGGAAAGCGACACGTTTGATGAAATGGCGACCAGAGATTCAGCTGCTGACAGAAAATAGTGTGTGTTCTCTGTGAGAGAGAGATGCATGACATTTATCTGCTTGCGCTCTGACACTTGACCCGAAATATGAAATAGTCTGTAAACAACCTGTCCATCCTTCAGGAAAAAACACTCCCATCTCAAAAATTACCCTGAAAATAAAGAGACATCGGCGTGAGACGGACAGACAGACGGACGGGTGTCCGGCGCTGAGATGAGAGCCGCTGGGTGCCTAAAGTGTGTGTTGTTGTGTTCAGGGGATTATGGGAATTAAGTGTCGACACTCCCAGCATCCAGAGGTGGGATTAACACCCGGAGCGGATCAGGAAAAGCAGGAACACATACGGTCAGTCACACATTAAAGGCCATCAGGGTCAGCCACACACACACACACACACACACACACACACACACACACACACACACACACACACACACACACACACACACACACACAGGGCCGTAGCTGAGGTTAGCAGGGCACACACACATGGGCCCTGTTTGAAATTGTGTAAATAACACAAATAAATAAATAGAACAAAGTTACAAATTAAACAATGTTTATTTATTTATTATTATTATTATTATTTATAAAGTTTGTATGTTTTCAGGTACAGAAACTGAATAATCAAATGTAAAATAGCATTGCATAGTCTTCACTGTATACATTAAATATAGATTATTTCTTGTTAAAACTAATGGAGTAATTCAGTAGAGAGCAGTAAGTGATTTTCATGACAGCAGCTAGTAAAATAGACATGGTCACTTTAAGAGGCAATCCAATATAATACAATATTTGTTTTTCAGCTGTTAACATAAACTAAGCTTTTTTGGGGGGATTCTTGTCAAGACGGATATTTCGACATCATTTTGTATGTTTTTGTCAGTTCAAGAGCGAGACGAGGGAAAACTCAGTTGGTTTTTTCGGGAGATATCTGTTCATCAAAGATCAAAAGAAAAAAGAGGAAATCAATAACTTCAGTAGCTTTAAGGATTTATCTATATTTACTTGATAATTTAGTGTTTGGGAACTTTACTTGATTTAAGTATATTTCCTTCTTGCTGAAGGGCACAGGTATATATGACATTTATTATAGTGGGTTTATGTGAAGATTGTCTGAAGTTCACTTAAATTAGAAAAAGTTATTTTTTAAAGTCTAATAAATGTTATAAAGCCTGATACATGTCTAATAAAAGGAGAATTTCATAGAGACATCCATAGTGTTGTTATCAGTGATATGCCATTAAACATTTTTCCCCCATACACTCATATGTACAACATATTTGTATTTATATTAACTATAACCCTATGTATTCATACATAATCAAAGGGTATCACTACATACATGAGAAGCAGAGAAAAAATTATTCTCTCTCTCTCTCTCTCTCTCTCTCTCTCTCTCTCTCGTCATTTCCGGTGAGACTGAGTGTGAGTGGACGGGGTGTTTGTGAGTGTGGAGCTGAGTGCTGTGAGTCTTTTCTTTTTTTCCTTCCACCTTTGCTGCTTTGTTTCTTTATTTGTTGCAAGGGTTTTAGTTGTTCTAAGTTTACTCCTCGGGCCGCGTGTCTCCCGTTCGCGAGAGCATGTCGGCCCCACGCCAGCAGGTGTTGGGTTCGCTCACCCGGCGGCACGCAGTGAAGGTGGCGGCCGCGGTGAGTGTGGAGGCGTGCTGCCTGGCCATAGGGAATGCCGTGGGGCATGAGAGCGTGTTGTCGGCCTCTAGGATGAACAGTGCGGTGGTGGTTTTTCTTGACTCGATTGATAAAGCCAATGAGTTGGTAGAACAGGGGATAGTTGTTGACAATGAACTTGTCCCCGTTCTTCCCCTTGCGTTACCAGCCAAGCGAGTCACTTTATCCAATGTCCCACCTTTCATGAGTGATGACATTCTGAGTCAAGCGCTGTCGCGGTATGGCAAATTAGTGTCCCGAATAAAGAAGATCTCTATCAGTAGCGATTCGCCTTTGTTAAAACATGTTGTTTCTTTTAGGCGTTTTGTCTATATGATCGTTAATGATGATACTGAACTTGATTTGTCACTTAACTTTCGAGTTGATGATTACGATTATATTGTGTTTGTTACCACTGCTAAAATTAAGTGTTTTGGCTGCGGCCAGCTGGGTCATTTAGTACGAAACTGTCCGGACAAAAATGTTGAAAATGAGACACCGATTGCAGATGGAATTTCAGCAAGCATTGAGGCGGCTGTCGCCACCGGTGTTGCCGAGGCGGTGTTGCCGGAGTCGGGCTCTGTTGTGGCGGCGACAGCGGCGGGTTCTCCCGCTGAGGATGTGGCTAGGCCATCCGCTTCGCGGCATGAGTACTCGCACTCGGAGTCCACCGGTGCGATTTTAGAAGACGATACGGTGGTTTCAGAAAGTTTAGAACTGCCTCAGGGAAACACAATTAAGGACACGGTTTCGGATATGATTTGTGAGACGGATTGCGCTAGTTTGGATGTTCAAGAGACGGTGTTTAAAGCTCCGTTAAAAAGAAAAAAGAGCGACAGGGTTAGTGAGGCTAAAATTAGCAAGAAAAGTGTTGAGGAGGATGTTGAGGAAACAGGCAGTGATGGTGAGTCTTCTGACTCCAGTGCATCTCTTTCACAGAGCGACTTTATTGGTCGCAGTTATGAGCTCGATGATATTAAATTATTTCTTAGAGCGACTAAAAACAAGAGAGGTGTGCGTGTCCAGGAATATTTTCCAGACCTCAAACAGTTTGTCGATAAAACGAAAAATTTCATGGCAGAGAGCTGCTTCACTAATAAAGAAGTGTACCGCTTAAAGAAAATTGTGCGGAATGTTAACATCGCCCTGGGTAACGATGATGGTTAATTTGGGGGGCACGATGACCAACGCTCTTTATTTATATGGGCTGGTCTTACTTTTCTTCTCCCTACTAATGAGTGAAGTCCATTTAGCTACCTTAAACGTTAATGGCTCTAGAGATGCTCGTAAGAGAGTAATGGTGTACGAAATTATTAAGCAAAGAAATATCAGTGTTGCTTTTCTGCAAGAAACCCACAGTGACCAAAAAAATGCTGCTGACTGGGGGAGAGAATTTGATGGTGTCTCTGTTTTGAGCCATAATTCCTCAGTAAGTGGGGGAGTTGCTATTTTATTTAATAGGAATTTCGTTCCTATTTCATATGATGTTGATGAAATTGTTAAAGGAAGGCTCTTAAAAGTCAGAGCATGTTTTGAAAATCATGTGTTTGTTTTTATGTGTGTTTATGCTCCTGCTGCACCTTTGGAAAGAATGTTATTTTTAGATACGTTGTGTTTGTCTTTACAAAACTGCTGTTCTGAAGAATTTTTATTTTTGGGTGGCGATTTTAATTGTACTGAGCTGAACTTGGACAGGAATCACATGGAGCCACATTTGGCCTCACGCAAACGTCTTATACATACTATTAAAAAATATGACTTATGTGATGTTTGGAGATCTTTAAATAAGGATGAAAGGCAATATACCTGGGCACATTCACGGGATAATGTTATGTCTTTAGCTAGGTTGGACAGGTTTTATTGTTTTAAGTATCATTTTAGTATTTTTAATAGGTGTTACATTACGCCTGTTGGTTTTACGGACCATAGTATGGTGCATTGTATATTTATTGTAAGTACTGTTAAGCCAAAGAGTGCTTACTGGCACTTTAATAACAATTTGTTACAAGATGAGTTTTTTAAAGAATCTTTTAAGTTTTTTTGGGAAGCCCATAGGAAAACAAAGCCTGGTTTTTCCTCTGTGCAACAGTGGTGGGATGTGGGTAAAGTTCAAATAAAGCAGTTTACTCAACAATACACTCTCAATGTCACTAAGGAGTTGACTCGTTCCTTAGATTTTTTAGAAAAACAGATAATTGAACTTGAATCTTTAGCTCACTCTACCGGTGACCCTTGTTTTTTAGAAGTTTATTCAAAGAAAAAGGCCCAGATGTCTGACCTACTTGGGTATAAAACACAAGGTGCTTTGGTCCGTTCACGTTTTCAAAATATAGATCAGATGGATGCACCATCTAAATATTTTTTTAATCTAGAAAAAAAGAATGGGCAGAAACGGCTGATCCATGCATTGTGTTCTGAGAATGGAGTGCTTTTATCGGATCCGGCTGAGATTCAGCAGAGAGCAGTCCTTTTTTATCAAGATTTGTATAGGAGTGAACTGAAGTCTGGCATATGCAAGGAGAACAGTTTCCTTGAAAACCTGCCAAAGGTGTCAGAAGAGGCCAATGGCGACCTCTCAAAGAGCCTGACCCTGGGTGAGCTTTACAAGGCCCTGCAGAGTATGGAGTCTGGGAGAGCACCTGGAATAGATGGCCTCCCTGTTGACTTCTACAAGACTTTTTGGGTAGAGATGGGTGTAGATCTTCTCGAGGTGCTCAATGACTGTTTGTCAAAGGGCAGATTGCCGTTGAGCTGCCGAAGAGCAGTAATCACCCTACTCCCAAAAAAAGGGGACCTGACTGACATAAGAAACTGGCGTCCGGTTTCACTCCTCTGCAATGAATATAAACTTTTATCTAAGGCTTTGGCTAACAGACTGGCTGGTGTTTTAGATCAGGTCATCCATCCGGATCAAACGTACTGTGTTCCTGGTAGGTCCATTTTTGATAATATTTCTTTTATTCGTGATATTTTTTATGTTTCTAAATTATTGAATATTAACTGTGGCCTAGTTTTTTTGGACCAAGAAAAGGCTTTTGATAGAGTTGAGCATTCTTATTTATGGAGTACTCTATCAGCTTTTGGTTTTTGTGAAAGTTTTGTTGATATGATTAGAGTACTCTATTGTGATGTTGAGAGTGTGCTGAAAATAAACGGTGGCTTATGTGCTCCATTCCGAGTCCTTAGGGGAATCAGACAAGGTTGTTCCCTGTCTGGTATGTTGTATTCTTTGGCCATTGAGCCTTTGCTTCAACAGATAAGAAGTAAACTATGTGGTTTGTCCTTACCAGTGTGTGATAACAAATTTTATTTGTCAGCATATGCTGATGATATTGTTGTTTTACTCAACAATCAGAGTGATGTACATGTTTTATTTAATCTATTTGAAGATTTTAAACAGTTGTCATCTGCTAAGGTTAACTGGAAAAAAAGTGAAGCAATACTCATAGGGCAATGGGCCGAGGGGATACCTCATCTTCCTGCTGGGTTGTTTTGGGGAAGAGGGGGCGTAAAATATTTAGGGGTGTTTTTAGGGGATGAAAGTGCCTTACAAAAGAATTGGGAAGGGTTTTTAGGTAAGTTTCAAAGCCGTTTGGACAAATGGCAGTGGTTGTTGCCAAATATGTCTTACAGAGGACGGGCTCTCATTGCTAACAATTTAATAGCCTCCTCACTTTGGCACAGACTGGCATGTGTGGATCCCTCACCACAATTTTTAACGGAAGCTCAAGCTCTTCTGGTAAATTTCTTTTGGGACAAGCTACATTGGACTTCAAAAAGTATTTTGTTTCTTCCTAAGGAAGAGGGTGGACAAGGACTGATTCATCTACAAAGTAGGTGTGCTGCTTTTCGGTTGCAGTTCGTGAAGAGATTTCTTGATGGACCTGTGCATATTGGTTGGCGTGCTGTTTGTTGCACCATTTTGCGCACTGTGGGAAGCTTTGGACTGGACAAACCTCTGTTTTTAATGAAGACAACCAAATTGGATTTATCAGGACTGCCTGCCTTCTATCAGAGCATCTTTAAAGTGTGGGGTCTTTTTCGAGTTCAAAAGACTGAGAACTTTTTCCTCACTCCATTGGTTACTTCAAGAACCCTTAATTTCTGGGGCTCGTCTGGATGTCACCGCTCATTGTAATCTATCTGGGTTTAGTTTCTTGCTCCAGAAATCTAGAGTGTTTACTTTGGGCCATTTGTTGGCTTTAACTGGTCCTAATTTTGAAAACTTTGATGTAGCTTCAAAACATTTGGGAATTAGGTCTGATCGGCTATTTTGTCAGTTTTTGACTAGTTTGAAACTCTGTCTAACTGCTGAGGAAAAAAGCCTCTTGGATGATTTCTTCACTGGGGCCAGTACCCCTGACATTGATGACCTTTTCCCATGTTTAATTGTTCAACCTAATTTTGGTGATTGTACTAGTCTTTTTTTAAATCATGTGAATCTCTTTCTTTGGATCTCTTGTCATGTGAAGGTAAAAAGTTGTATAAAGTGTGTGTTTTGGTTCTTAATAAGAGTATTCTTGAAACAAAAACTGACACACCATGGCGCTCTGTTCTCAGACTGAGAAATGATGTTAGACCGGAATGGAGATCGTTATATAAGCCACCTTTGTCTAAGAGGGTAGGTGATTTGCAGTGGAGAATTCTTCACGGTGTCATCGCGGTTAATTCTTTCGTGTCTGTGCTGAATCCAGAAGTCAGTCCTGCTTGCCCCTTTTGTACACAAAGGGAGACAATTTTTCATGCGTTCATGTACTGTTCCAGACTGGAACCTTTGTTCACGAAGTTAAGAGAGTTATTTTGGAGGTTGAGTGAAAGGTTTGATATTGAGACTTTCATTCTGGGTTTCAAATATTCTCGAGGAAAACGGTTTGTATGCCAGCTTATGAATTTTATTATTGGGCAAGCCAAAATGGCCATCTATGCCAGCAGAAAAAGAAGAATACAGCAAGAATCATGTGATATCAATGTGTGCTTTTCAAGTTTGGTAAAGTCTAGAGTTCTGATAGATTTTCGCTTCTATAAAAGCATGCAAAGCCTTAACATTTTTGAAACAATATGGTGCAGTAATGGAGCTCTTTGTGAGTTATCTGAAGGGAACTTGGTTTTCTTTTTGTGATGAGTATGATTGTGTATGTGCAATGTGTTGTACTTAATTTGTTTTTTGTTTTATTTTTTGTGAGGAGGGGGGGATGTTTGTTGTGAGATAATTGAGTGTTTATAAAAAAGGAAAAAAAAAAAAAAAAAAGTTAATAAAGCTTTGTTAAAATTCAAATTCTCTCTCTCTCTCTCTCTCTCTCTCTCTCTCTCTCTCTCTCTCTCTCTCTCTCTCTCTCTCTCTCTCTCTCTCTCTCTCTCTCTCTCTCTCTCTCTCTCTCTCTCTCTGTCTGTAAGGTACATCTTTTCTTTCTCAGTGTTGCCGTGGTAATGGTAACCGTGCCATCATTCCTCCAGCTTGCCTGTCACGGTTACCAGGCAACAGGCTCCTCTCCTGGAGTTATGCTGAAGGTACTGAAGTGCAATTCAAAGAAATGCAACTCAGCAGATGCATTCTGGGAAATGAAGTGTTTTTCCACCTTGATTCACAAAATTTTATTTATTAAATGATATAATGTAGAAACATATTATTGTTCATGAAAAAGAATTTGGAAAAAATCCAGGTCCAGGCTCTCAGTAGGATGCAAAAGTTGAAAGGCTTTTATTATTTAAAAGGGCTAAAGCATAAAACACCATCAGGGGGTTGGTTCAGAGGATACAAGGGATACCAGCAGCGCTCCAGTTCCCTTTTGTCTAATATTATTATTGTTATTGTTAATAATAATAATAATAAATTCAAGTCTATAAGTCTAAATGAACACCACTCTTTCTAGTCAAAAATAAATCAATAAATCAATGGGTTTCAATTCATCCTAATTCTACTTCCTTACACTCAAGTCCAGATCGCAGTTCTTCATCCTGTCTGTTAAGGTTCAGGAGGTGATGATGATGATGATGATGATGAAGCGTCTGCATGTGTTCAGATCAGGGCTTTGATGGCGTGGATTCAGAGCACTGACCTGCTGCAGACCTTTGACAGATGACGCAGATGTCCAGTGCACTTTATTCCAGAGCACAGAAATAATACAGTAAAGTGTGTGCGCTGATGCTGGTGAATAGACCAGAATCAACAGTGTGGCAATGTTATACTGATGTATACAAAATACAGTAATTTTCACCAGCTGATTGAAGAGCTTAATTTGGAAAGAATTCATCTTTTGAATGCTAATGTGGTGATTTTGCTGATGAGTGCATCTGCATAGAATTTTTAATTTTTTTATTTTTTAAGCTAAAAGATTTGAAAGATGAGCAGAACAACTTGGCTAAACAATAAATCATACAAGAACCACCTCAAACCTCTTTCAGTAACTATTTGTGTTTTATATGAAAGTAGAGTAATAATTATCACGCTCTTATTTGAATTATTATTAAATACAAAATAAACTTAACCGTTTAATAATTAAATCTTATTAAATCTAATCTAATTATTAATCTTCTTTTTCCAACAGTAACCGCTCGAGCTTTTATTTTGACGAGCTGATGCTGCTGTTTTGAGAGTGAAGTTCGGCTCTGTGTTCATGGAGCGTTCCCATCTCAGAGACTGCTGTAGTGTTTGATGCTGTTAGACTGCATTCACCGTGCTTCAAGAGGAACATCTGTAGAACTGAGACATCAAGTGAACCATCAGACGATACACTGATTACTGCAGTACTGAGCATTAAATCCAGCGCTCTGTGTGATGAGTTTGTTCTGAAACACAGTCTGTCTGGACTCATGACCTTCAGTAACCAGAGGAAATAACACCCAGTGCAGATCTGTCATCCTCTCACCTGTTGAGCGCTACGTCTGATATTAGATTGTGATGTAGGGAACGTTATTTATAGTGTTTGCGTCTAATTAAAATCACAGCAGGTTGAGAGCATGTGAAATCTCTCCTGTGCCATTCTAAAACTCTTTCTTTAGCTGTGAAGAAACCAGATAACACTGACAGGAGAGAGGCTATGTCTCCATTCTTCTGATGCACATTAAACCTGTGTACATTACTGATGATGATGATGATGATGGGAAGCATGTTTAAAAGAATAGTTCAGCCAATAACAAGGCCTTCCCTGATCAGGATGAGTTTGTATCTCCATCAGATTTGAGCAACAGTCTCATCTTTTGTCTTCTCCAGATGTTCACTGATGGACTGGAGTGCTGTGGATTACTTGTGGATTATTGTGATGTTTTTATCAGCTGTTTGGACTCTCATTCTGACGGCACCCATTCACTGCAGAGACACTGATGCAGTGCTACATTTCTCCAAACCTGATGAAGAAACACACTCATCCTGATCTCGGATGGACTGAGGGGGAGCACATTTCCAGAACATGCTCATTTTTGTGTGAACTATTCCTGAAGTGTTCAGTAAGGCAGTATGTTAGTGTCGCGTGATAAAGTGGCCTGCTGGAAGTGCAGAGGCTTCATCACATACGGTTGGATTGTTATCTCATCAGTTTGTGAGTATAAACTCATAGTTTTTGTCAGATCTCAGTAGCTGAATCTAAACGTGCTGTTTGTTGTGTCAGTGAATATGTTTCCGCAGTGATGCATTCCTCTGCATTAATTCTTCTCACAAGATTCTCCTGCTAATGAATGCTAATTAAATGGTGTTAATTATCAAGCATGTTCTTCTTCAGGTCACATTTAGCAGTGTGAGTGTTTCTGGTCTGATGTTGGCTTGTACTGGCCGTCTCTCGGGATCTGTGTGTTTGGTTCAGAGAGGGAATTTCCCGCCGCTCCTCTCATCTCAGATCCGGTCTCTGCGGACGGATTCCCTCGTGTGTGTCGAGGGAGAGTAACACTGAGATAAGTGAAGCTCTTGTGATTTGGTGTCCGTTTAAAAGGCCAGTGACATTATTAAAGTTTTTTTTTTTTCCTTTTTGTTTTTCTGTCTTTCTATAATTATTATTATTATTATTATTATTAAAATGCACGCTAGCATTCAAAAGTCTGGGCTCAGTAAATATCTTTACTGTCATTTTTCATCAATTTAATGCATCCTAGACATATAAAGGCTTTTGAAATAAATAAATAAATAACTAGCTTTACTGTCAGCAGATTGTTGAATGCTAGAGTAGTTTCATGTATATGACCAGTGAAGAAACACCACTGAAATATTCTGCATATTCACAACTGTTTGTTTTGAGTCTTGAACATTAGTCATATCTTTGTGTGTCTGTATTTAAACTATTAAATGTATGTATTCACATGAACTCTCTGATCCTTACACACACTCATACATGAGAGTAAATTTTATCTTAAAGTAGGGGGACAAGAAAAGTAAAATTGATCAAAAACAGTATTTGAAGGGGACACAAGTAATATAGCCAAAATTGTACTTGTAAGGATAGATATGTGTACAGATATGTTTGGATTTAGCAGATGCTTTTATCCAAAGTGACTTTGGAACAAAAGCGATTCATCAAGGAGTTGATAGATTGGGAAGGTAGTGATGTTTGGAGCTCATTCCAGCAGAGAGAGTGACGGCTCTGGAAAACTGCGACACACACCGCGTGATTCAGGATTCTGTGTGTGTGTGTGTGTCTGTGTCTGTGTCTGTGTGTGTGTGTGTGTGTGTGTCTGTGTGTGTCTGTGTGTGTCTGTGTGTGTCTGTGTCTGTGTGTGTGTGTCTGTGTCTGTGTCTGTGTCTGTCTGTGTGTGTGTGTGTGTCTGTGTCTGTGTCTGTCTGTGTGTGTGTGTGTGTGTGTGTGTGTGTGTGTGTGTCTGTCTGTGTGTGTGTGTGTGTGTGTGTGTGTGTGTCTGTGTCTGTGTCTGTGTCTGTGTGTGTGTGTGTGTGTGTGTGTGTGTGTCTGTGTGTGTCTGTGTGTGTGTCTGTGTCTGTGTGTGTGTGTCTGTGTCTGTGTCTGTGTCTGTCTGTGTGTGTGTGTGTGTGTGTGTGTGTGTGTGTGTCTGTCTGTGTGTGTGTGTGTGTGTGTGTGTGTGTGTGTGTCTGTGTGTGTCTGTGTCTGTGTGTGTGTGTCTGTGTCTGTCTGTGTGTGGTGTGTGTGTGTGTGTGTGTGTGTGTGTGTGTCTGTGTCTGTGTCTGTGTGTGTGTGTGTCTGTGTGTGTCTGTGTGTGTCTGTGTCTGTGTGTGTGTGTCTGTGTCTGTCTGTGTGTGTCTGTGTGTGTGTGTGTGTGTGTGTGTGTGTGTGTGTGTGTGTCTGTCTGTGTGTGTGTGTGTGTGTGTGTGTGTGTGTGTGTGTGTGTCTGTGTGTGTCTGTGTCTGTGTGTGTGTGTCTGTGTCTGTGTCTGTCTGTGTGTGTGTGTGTGTGTGTGTGTGTGTGTGTGTGTGTGTGTGTCTGTGTGTGTGTGTGTGTCTGTGTCTGTGTCTGTGTCTGTGTGTGTGCGTGTGCGTGTGTGTGTGCGTGTGTGTGTGTGTGTGTGTGTGTGTGTGTGTGTGTGTTCTGCACACAGGCTCTGATGGATCCAGTCAGTGTTGTTCTGCTGAGTGTTCAGTTATTGTCAGTATGATAGCTGGATTTGTATCACTGAAATCAGTTCTGCTCACAAATATTTAACATAGCAGCTTGTTACTTAAACCTGTGGATGTAGTATAAATTTGTTTAATTTAACATTTTAATTCCTTGAATTGCATTTCTTTATATTTATTTATTATTTTGTTTCTTTTGTTTGTTGGCCTGGCCATGAATATTTGTAGAGATGAAATCCACGCCTTTACTCTGATTGTGTTTTTTTTAGCTGTATCATGAATATTCACAGAGATGTCTGTGTAATAACTCAAATTATGTGGATTTATTTTAAATTAGTTGAATTTATTTTTCGATTCATTTTATTTATTTTATTTGGACTTTATTTAATTTTCAGCCGTGTCCTGAATATCTGCAGAAATGAGATCCAGTGTTTTGTTGACTGTGTTCATGTATTTACTGTTTGATGTCAATCTGCTTTGACCTTGATGTTCTGTTTGGAGACTGAGAATGTTTTAATGGCATAACACCATGAGTAATATTGATGTATCAGGTTGCAAATTGTGTTACTTATTAATAAACAAACTTGTGTTCTGATATGAGCAGTGAATGTTTTCAGGTGATGGTAAGAGCTGATGGATGAACAAGAGCACTAAACCCATCTCTCTCTCTCTCTCTGTCTGTCTGTCTGTCTGTCTGTAGGAGACTCGTCTCTAGTGGGTGAGTACAGCATGTTTCTTCCCTTCTGCTGATCTTTATAAAGATGTCATGAACCACATTATTTTCCTCTCTTTTTGTTGATGATGCTGAAGTGTAACAACACACAAAAACACAGCAGACACAGAACCTTAGCTTGGCTAACAGTCAGCTTGAGGTATTGATTATATGCAGTTTTTAGTTGATATTAATTTAAAAATATATATATATTTAGAGTTTTTGCCTTAATAATCTTCTGCCCCTGTTGTTCACAGTAAATTATCTATTATCAATTACCTAATCAAGATTTGAGTCATACACACACACTCAGAAAAAAAAAAGGGGGGGGCAAAAAAGAAACACATATCCATGTCCATATTATACATCTATGTTAAAAAAGGACAAAGTAAATGAACACAGAGAGCCATGATAAATGGGAAGAGGAGGACACATACACTTTTCCTTCTCTCCCAAAATATACCAGTTTCTCAAAGTTGCTCGCTTTCTGGAATTCAGGGAAAACTTGAGCTATTTGGGTGAAATAGGTGTCTCTTATGATTTATTTTGTGTCTCTCTTTCTCTCTGCACTCTTTAAACACTTAATTCAATTATGGACACAAGTTCCACACAACCAAATTGTATTTTGTTAACATTAATGGGATTTTTTGAATCTATGCAAACTCCTTGTGTTGTGACAACACAATCGAATCTATGTGAAATAGTAATGTCCAACCAAATCAATTTATTCACTTTCCTTTAACTTAAACCAGTTAAGTTAACTGAACATGTTTTGGTTTATTATAAATGTGTTTCATTCTATCAACATGAGGTTTGTTTCAAATTACTCATTTAAATTATGGACAGTGGTTCCATCCAATTAGTTCTAGTTACTTTTACTAAATGATTTCTATTTGAAGTTACTCCCTTCAGCAAAGCATTTTTTGTGTGATTGTTTTGTGATGAGTCAAAAGACAAGATGTCACAAATGATCAAAGTGTATTTGTTAAACAAGCAATAAATAGATACATACCGTTTAATACAGTTGAAACCACATTACAAAATGACACAAAATAGCAGAAATATCAGACTACTGTCACTTTCTAACATGCATTTATGGGTAACCAATCAAACCTTATTCCAGGAACAGGAACTGGCTCCAGAAATAACTTCTGCAGTACTTCAAATGTGTTCCTGAGTTCAGGAGGGTTGCTCAAGTTCAGTCCATATATCAGTCCCAGCAACATGGTTTTGCATAGTGTAATCTGCTAAGGTCCTGAAGAACTTTATCTTCCAACACTCCAACATTTCTGTTGCATTGCAGCCTACTTTTCTACATTTAAGTGTTTGGTCTTAAGTGTCTCTGCCTCTACTTCTACAATCATTGCTACTGTCTACAAACCACCTAAAATTAAGTCACATGCAGCTTTTATGTCTGATTTTGCTGAATTTTTGACAATGTTGACCCCAAAGCTCAATAGAATCCATATTGTGGGGGACTTTAATATTCATGTGAACCAAAGTGACTCTGTAATGGCAAAGAAATTTATATCATTACATAGGGCATTCTAAGTCAATCTACTGCAGTATTTCCTATCTCAATCAGTAGAAAATGTAGTTAACACCTGGTCATGCATGAAAAAAAAAAGAAAAAGAAAAAAGAAAACCTTTATATACTGTGAAACCAACCAGTGCTACTGTTTAGCTCCCGCCCACTGATTCTGCAGCACTGCCTGTTTAGTCCCGCCCACATATTCTACATCACTACTTGTTTAGCCCTGCCCACCGATTCTACATCCACGTTTGTTCAGCCACACCCACCGAATCTACTTACTATCTGTTAGCCCCGCCCACTGATTCTACATCACCGCCTGTTTAGTTTATGATAAAAATTGGGGTTACACAATTTTTGAGGCATCTAAAATTAGATGGCTTTTTCTCAATGTGGATTAATAGAGACTGTTGGCCTAATTCTGCCCTTCATGCATTATCAGGTGTGTTTCTCTGTACTCTAAGGATGCTTTTACAAAACTCTGCGTGCAGGGCTTCAGTTGGATTTAGTGCATATAGTGATGTATAGTATACACTGTAAAAATGCTACAATAAAAACCTGTTAACTGGTTAACATACTATATTCGTTGAATAAATGTAATTATATTTAATGTATTGGTTTTTGGAAGTGAAAAAGAAAACATCATTGTATAATTTACTGTGTATTTGAGAATTCCCTGCATGACATTTGTTTTTGTTTTTTTGGAATAACATGTTTCTTCTTAGTTTTCTCTTATCAGTTGTGTACATTAGGGTTTAATCTTACATCTAAAGTTGTTAAATTAATGTTTATTGCATTATTGCAGTATCATGTGTTTCACCATGATGGGGATTAGTGTTTGTGTGAATGACACTGTGCACCTTCTGTATATAAGTATTGCACTCCTCAGCTCGTAGAAAAGCTGTTTGTGATGAGCTTTACTTCATCATGTGACTTTCTCATCACCACCAGTTTTTGTAAAGTCTGTAAGTTAACTCTGTAAAACCTAAAATGTTGCTATCATATTTTTTACGGTGAAGGTCTGGCAACCACAGCTGCCGGTAGTGTAGGAATATAGTGCTAGTGGCTGTACTCTCTCTCTCTCACTCTCACTCTCACTCTCTCTCTTTCTCCATCTCTGTATTCATAATGGCGGCAGTTTGAGACTGTATGGGTTTCAATCAATCATACTCTGCTTAGAGCTGAATGTGTTGACAGCTGCACTTCTGTCGCCTTTCACTGAAGACATATGAGACAGAGAAATGAAATGACTGGAGACTTTTGACTTTCACACTGTGTTATTGACCACGTTCAGCTAAATATCTACACACACACACACACACACACACACACACACACACACACACACGGCTGATGTTTTATTAGAGTCTTGGCAGATCAGGAGGTGTTTTGAAAGCAGCGATTCTTTAAGACATCATGAAATCAGAATTGAGTCTCTTTGCATTCTCAGGTTCTTTATGTCACATTTTGTTTAAAGATCTGTTAAAACATGCACTGCATTCACATGTTAGCAGTGTTAGGAAGGTTACTTTGGGCTACAGTAATATAATAAGTTACAGTTTGCAAATTACCATATTTAAAAAGTAATAAGAAGGGTAACTATTTCAATTACGTTATTAAAGTAATGTAACTGATTATATTTTGATTACTTTTTCTAAATGTAAATGACTAAATGACTAAATGTAAATGTCTCATTATTCATTTTCAAACATAAACGTAAAGCAGGCAGGGTTAAACTTATAGTAGAACTCAACACTGATCAGACTTTCTAACCCTTCATCACTTGAATTAAGATTATAATAATTGAATTTGAAGCACAGTCACCACAAAATTTGACTTTAGCACCTCTTTTTACTCTGGGATCATTCTGAGGTTAAATACAGTTTTAAAATCATAACAAGAAGTAGTTTGTGTCTGTGATACTGTTTCTGAAATCAAATCTGTGCATAGCTATGACAGGAAACACTGGTATCTAACAATTGCCTTGGGAAACAGTTATAAACAGTTATAAACAGTTAAAAATTAAAGCATATACATAATCCCAAATAGAAAATAAATCAGTTATGTAAAGTCATGAAATACTGTGTCATATTTTAGAGCAGTCAATTAAATTTTGGAAAGAAATCAATCATTGCTGTATCATTCAGATATGGGGGGGTGCAGATAACATCCGCATGCGTCTCTGTGCCTCTCTGTCTGTCTCTTTATCTCTCAGGCTTAGTGCGTCTGGTCAGGAGTATGACATTCGCTACATTTTAGCGAATGAGCATGTAAAAACAAATGACTGCTGTCGTGAGTGTGATAAAAGGCTTCGGTCTGCGGAGGGTCCCGTCGACTCTCACGGCTGAGCTGCTGGTTTTGTGAAGGAAAATCCAGTGCAATGAGAAAAGATGGAGGCTTGTTGAGCAAATCCTCGCTGCTGCCGTCTCCTCCTCATGTGGGATTTCAGGAGCACTCCAGAGGAATTATGGGAGATGTAGTCCATGGACGTAAAGCGGCTTAACCGCCATACTCCTGACCAAACGCACTAAGCCTGAGAGATAAAGAGACAGACAGAGAGGCACAGAGACGCATGCGGATGTTATCTGGAAAAGCGAGGTCTGGGGATATGCTGAAATTCTGCAGTCCTGTCAGAAAGAGTGTGAAATGATGTGTCTTTATCTGGAGTCGCACATTAATGATGTTTTTTTAACAAGGTTCGGGAGGAGCACGATCAGATAATCAATCAGTCTGGCCCAGCTGGAGCTCATCAGCTAATCACCTTAACAAGCACAATACGGGTATATATACAGCCAACTTACCTCTCTTCCACAACAGTCTTCCAGCATCCCGCCTCCACTCCAACATCTCACACTTAATCTAATTTCATCCCATTCTTGGGATGGGGGTTCTCTGAGTTCGGGCTCTATCCTGAGCTCGAAGCCCTCCCTCCAGACAACACGCCAAATATGCTACTAATTGCTCTACCATATTATATGTTAGTGCGAACTCGTGAAATGTTAGATGGCTAGTTCCTGATCTGTAGCTCTGTTCAATCCGCAGCCAGAGCCTTACATGGACAGCATTTTAATCAGATTCTGCATGAGCAGCGCTGATGTGAACACATCCAGTGTTGATAGCAGATGTTGTGTGTTGATAGTGACAGAATGATGTCTGTCCTTCATCAAGAGTGTCTGATTCACCATATGACTCAGAATCAGGCTGTCATTAAAACAGCCCCTGCGGTGTGTGTGAGTGTGTTTATGGTTTGTGAACTGATTTGTCCTCAGAAATAAGCTAAATCTATAAAAAAAGGGAAAAAGTTCCCTAAATGACATATGTAGTAGTTACAGTAGAAGTGTGTGTGTGTGTTGGTGTTCAATTGCTTTAAGCAGTTTAGCTGGCTAGTAATAGCCTAGTCATGAGTTTTACCAACAGGCAAACAGCTTAGAAACACACACAGGATCACAGTGAGTGTGTGTGTGTGTGTGTGTGTGTGTATTCCTGGCAGCTTTGTCTTCAGAAATCCTCCCTCACAGAATCTAATTAAAATGAGAGAGAGTTGCAGTGATATACAGCGGGGACACACACACACACACACACGCTGATGTTCAGCCAGTAAACCTGAGTGGGAAATTCTAACTATGTTGAGCAGATTAAATGTGTCCACACGCAGTCGCACTGGATGTTGAGCAGCTTGTAAACGTGTGTCGAATCATGAGAGATGAGCTGAACCGCCTGCCATTGTGTCCAAACATTATTCTCTTTCTTTTTTTTTCTCTCATTTTATGTGTCCTTATTGGTTCAAAAAGGCTCGTAAATCTTCCAAATCATGTTTATGTTTCAGTATAGTGATGTCTGTGAGGGTTGGTTCAGGGGTCAGAGGTCGAGTTAGGAGTTAATATGGTTAATCTTGACTCACTGATATAGCCAAACAAACATGATTGTGTGTGTGTGTGTGTGTGTGTGTGTGTGTGTGTGTGTGTGTGTGTGTGTGTGTGATGATGATGATGTTCTTCACTGACGTGGGTTTAATCATAAAGCGATAGAATCTGTTCATTGAACAATGAGTGACAAGGCGGAGCTTGAAGATATTTGATTAAAGTCTCTGATCAATAGGTTTAACCCTGTAAAGCCTGAAATATGAAATAATAGTCAGAAAAATCAAAACTGTTGGAATCAAACCATTTATTGAATCTGAGAAAATAATTTTAAAAATGTATGTTTGTTGATTTGATGTTTATATCATATTTGTTCCATCAGGCTTTTATGGCTCATATAGTCTGATACAGTGATATATGGAGGAAAAACAGCTAAATTTTATTCAGGGCAGTTATGATGAAATTCTGATTTTTTTAATCTAAATCAATGAGATCTTTGTAACAGTACAGCAGATACTGACATAAAATGATCTAAATATCAGTCGGTTCATTTCTGTTTGATGCTGTTACATCACAGAGAGCAGAGAAAAATTTCAACTTCCCTCTCTGTCTCAATTTTCAATTTCAATTTTAAGTATGCTTTATTGGCATGACAAAAACTATACATTTGTATTGCCAAAGCAATTGCAGCTGGGTTGCTTACAAATAATTCACATATGTATTAACAGTAAGAAAAAGAATAATAGTAATAGTAGTAATAAAAATATATAAAAAGTATTAAATGTAGTGCAAAATGAATTAATAATGTATGCAAGTATATAAACTAGAAATAAAAAATAAAATGAGATAAGGGATTACACAGATTTACAGAAGCAAAATATACATCTAAGTAATATAATAGAGTTATAGAGCAGGTTGAGTGTTTTCTCATCTGTGGTTACAATACAGACAGACAAATATTGAGCAGCAAACACACAGCAGTTCTGGTTTGAGAGCGTTTTAAATGTCTGTGTATGTATGTCCGTGTGTTTGGAGCATTCTGTGAGGAAGTGCAGTTCTGTTTCCATCTGATTCAGATCACAGTGTGAACACAATCTCTGTGCGTCTCTATCATCAGCTTGTGTCTGCTGAGTCTGTATCTGGTCAGCGTGCTTCTCAGTTTCTTATCTGACACTGTGTACAGATACTCTGCCATACTCTACTCTCTCTTTATGGCCAAATAGCATTGCATCTCTCTCTCTCTCTCTCTCTCTGCTTCATGCTGGGAGTTTGTGGGGGAGTTGAGCGCATTGAGAGCGTTGCTGAGAGTGATTGTGAATAATCTTCAGTGTTTTTTCTTTATATTTTTCTTCTCTTTTTATTCCTCTTTTCCCCTCGCATTAACAATAATAATAATAATAATAATAATAATAATAATTTTCAGTGTAGGAAGAAAAGTCTTTTGTGTTTGTGCATGTGTGGCTTGTAGTCGCCGGGATGCTCACGCGCAAGGAGCGTCGACCCTGTCACTTGGAAATGGCTGCAGGTGTGTACCTGAGTCCAGGGTGACAGTGGAGGAATTGCTCTTGATTATCGGTCAGAAACTTGGTTTTGAAAACATCGCCTCGGCTTGATGGATGAACAAAGCGGTAGTCGTGTTTTTAAAATTTGAATTACCCGTCAATGAGTTGACTGGGAGCGGAATATGGGTAAAGGAAACTTTTGTTTCCGGTAACCCCGCTATCTGCTCCAGCAACTAAAGTAACTGTTTCTAATGTTCCCCCGTTCATATCAAATGAAGCTATCATGAAAGCGTTAGTGAGATTTGGTAAGATCGCAAGTCCCATAAAAGCGGTCCTCCTCAGATGTAAAGAGGCTGCACTAAAGCACATTATTTCTTTTAGACAACATGATATGTTTCTTAAAGGGGTCATATGATGCTGCTAAAAATAACATTATTTTGTGTATTTGGTGTAATGAAATGTGTTTATGCGGTTTAAGGTAAAAAAAAACACATTATTTTCCACATACTGTACATTATTGTTTCTCCTCTATGCCCTGCCTTCTGAAACGCGTTGATTTTTACAAAACTCATCGCTCTGAAAAGTGAGGTGTGCTGTGATTGGCCAGCTACCCAGTGTGTTGTGATTGGCCGAATGCCTCAAGCATGTGACGGAAATGTTACGCCTCAACATATTGTGAAGCCTTGTCCTGCAGGAGCAATGAGACATAAACATAAAACCCATTATAAACATGATATAAACATGATTTCTAGTTGTGTTTTCTTTTGGAAGCCAAAAACAAAGTAGGTTCGCTTTCTCAACAAAACAGCATCACACACCACGGCCTTGAGTGAGCAGAAGCAGGTGACTTGAGGCGGATTCTACGAAGGAGCTTACCTTGGGCTTGCAGTAACCACATGTGACGACCCCGTGCTGGACTCCGCTTCGTCCACGGTGAAAGGCGATCCGGTGATCCACAGTGCAAAGTTGATGTATTTCCTCAGCAACCAGCACGGATCAGCTCCAGGCATGACGAAGCGGATATCGTCCTCTTTTGGAAGTCCAAACAAAGTAGTTTCACTTTCACAGTGAAACACACAGCGTCTATACGACATGCGGCGATGGCAACAACTATACTACAACGAGAATAAAAGGTACGCCTTCTTTCTTTGCATGAACATCTGGGTGGTGTTATGCAAATCTTCCCACATACTGACGTAGAGATGTGGGTGTGTTAGAACGAGCCGTTTCAGGGGGGAGTGAACGAGTCTCAACTTTGATAAAGAATATCTCTTTGGATTTGAGTCTTTAGTCTTTGCAGCTTTACAGATCTTCTTTATTCACCAAGAGCTTGTAACACTCCAAAGAGAAAGGAAAATTTGAAATCGCATCATATGACCCCTTTAACTCGCTGGAGCGGACTTTGCACGTTTCTCTCCGTGTTACTCACAGAGAGAATTCTTTCATGGTGTACATGAGCACTGAGAGTTTGAAATGTTTTGTATGTGGTGATTTGGGCCACAACCGCTTTATGTGTCCGCGTAGAGATGAACAGTGCACTTCTACATCTCGTGGTGATGAAAATGATGTTGAGCCTCAAGTAAATAACACAGAATCTGAGAGAGTTTAGGAGCAGGATAAAGGAGCTACAGAGGAGGCGAATGGGCAGCAGGAGGTGAGTGACTCTGTTGTTAATGCTGGCTGTGTGGGGCAATCTGGAAGTAGTCATTAGCTGTGATACAAAGCTGTGAGGATTGGTGATGAAAATAATCAGAGTGATGCTGATGAGGATACTGTACAGAAATTTGGTTCTGAGGAAAATATGGTTGATGAGACTGAGATTTTAATTATTTTCTTGATAAGGCAAAAGGCAAAGCAGGTGTAGAAATATGAGATTACTTCCCGGATGTTGAAAAGTTTATTGCTTCAGTAATGTGGTTTAGGAAAGAAAGTAGCTATGATGAGCTTTCACAACAAAAAATACTTAACTGTTGTTAGATCAGGAAGAAAGATGGGAAAATCTAAATAACTACAATGACTGAAACTTTCTCTTTCAATCTGATCTGTTTTCTCTTTTTCCCTTTCTTTCTTTTGGAGATCTTAAGGGTGGGTTCTCTTAATATCAATGGGATGAGGGAGAAAGAATGAGGTTTTATCAGAAATCATTCGTTTGAAAGATTTAAGTGTTACATTTTTGCAAGAAACTCATAGTACTTGTAGTAATGAAGTTAACTGGGTATTATGGTGGAAAGGCAAGTATGTTCTCAGTCATGAGACTAATTTAAGTGCTGGTGTGGCTGTTCTTTTTTCTCCTACTGTAAATGTTAAAGTAACAAAGTAGAGCCAGGGAGGTTTTTAATTGTTAAGGCTGAAATTAGTAATTTTAAATTATTGTTTATAAATATTTATGCTCCAAATGTTGAAGCAGAAAGGAGTTTACCTTTCAAGAAGTTTGAAAATATAGTTAAAGAAGAAAATGAGGATGTGTTTATTGTTGTAAGGGGTGACTGCAACTGCACTGTTGATTTTACTCTTGATAAAAAATGGGGAAGAGCCTCATGCACAGTCAGCCTCCTCTTTAGCTGGTGTAATAAAAAAGCTGAACCTCTCAGATGTATGGAGAGAACACAATCTTTCTATAAAACAATATACATGGGTGAAGGTCTGTAATGATAGGATTTCTGCTGCTTGTAACCTGAAAAATAGAGTTGTTGGTACAGAAATTATTACTAATATACTTTCTGATCACAAACTCATTAGGGTTGGTTTTACCCTGTCTAAAAGTACACATAAGAGCGGCTACTGGCATAACATGTAAGCTTAATTCTGGATGAATGGGTTAAAGGAGCTCTCATAAGAAGCCGTTATTTAACTCTGAAGGATATGGATGCTCCTACTATTAATTTTTTTTTTTTTGATCTAGAGCGTAAAGTGGGTCAGCGGAAATGGATGCTTTCGTTGAAGGACAATAATGGACATGTTACCTCGGACCCATAGGAAATGCGAAAGCTTGCTGTTGATTTCTATTCTAATTTGTATGCTGCTGAAATCTCGGATGAACATTGTAGAAGAGAGCTGCTAAAAGACTTAACTGTTTTATCTGAAGATCATAAAAAGCTTTTAGAGACTGATATCTCTTTTGAGGAAGTATCTCTGTTAAGGGTCTCTCCAGGCAAGAATCCGGGCTTGGATGCACTACCGGCCGAGTTTTACAAATCTTTTTGGACAATAATTGGAGATGACTATAAGGTACTTCAGAAATGCTGCAGTGAAGGTATTCTTCCAACTAGCTGTCAACGTGCTGCTTTATCACTGCTCCCAAAGAACTGGAGACCTGTGGCAATTTTGTGTACAGAATATAAAATTTTGTCCAAGGTTCTAGCAAATAGATTAAATAATGTGCTGCATGAAATTGTACACAAAGATCAGTAATACTGTGTTTAAAATAGGTCTATCATGGTTAATCTTCACTTAATCAGGGATGTTTTTTATTATGCTTATAGTAAGGATGCCAATATGGGCCTGTTGTCCCTGGATCAGGAAAAGGCTTTTGATAGGGTTGATCATAGTTTTCTGTTTGACACCCTCAATGCTTTTGGTTTTAGGGAAAAATTAATCTCAAGGATTACACTTTTATATACGGAAGCAACATGTACGATCAAAATGGGTGGTGGGTTAAGTATCCCTATTAATGTTTAAAGCCAGGGCTTGATTGACATCAGAGTGAGACTCAGGACCTTCAGAATTCAGACGGTGCAAAGACTGCTCTACGGAGTGAATGTGAGCTGGGCTGAAGTAGCCTGTGCCCTCCAAAGAAGAGTTGGAAACATGGGTTTGGACCGCCACTTGTTCTTGACGGACATTAAAAGACTGGATTTAAGTGGACTGAGCCTCTTTTATATATCCATTTTAAAGTCATGGTCACTTTTTAATTTGTCACGGAGTGCAGGTAGCACACAGAATTTATGGCTGAAGGAGGAACCACTGTTTTTCAATTCTGATTTTTAAATCGGACAATTTCAGAAAAGCCATGTGTGCTGCAAACATGACAAAGATTGGACACTTAAAAGACATAAAAAGTTGCATTAGCCCTGAAAATCTAGCTTCAAAACTGGGAATAAAATCAGTCAGGCTGGCACAAAAATGTTGACTTTAGAGTCTCTGCCTCAGGATTATAGACTGGCAATGGATACTTTTGATGAAGAAGCAGACAATTGTGACTTTCCAGAGTTGCTTTTCTCAGCACTGACTGGCATATGGCAAAAAAGGAGGGCTGCATATTGTCATTTAAGACACCTAAAATGGCCTGCTTTGGTGATGCTGATAAGAAAGCTATCTATATTATGTGTGTGAAAGTGTGGCATCTTAACACACTGAAGAGTGTCAGCGAGTCAAGATGGCTGGATGTTCTGGGGCCAGGTGCCTCCCCTAAAGGCTGCTGGAGGTCCCTGTACAAACCACCCATTAAGAAAAGGTCTGGAGACCTTCAGTGGAGAATGCAGGCCAGAATCATGGTGAGGACTAAGTAGCAACTCTACCATTTCCATGGGAGTTGCCCCTGGGATGTTAGATGGCTGTCCGTGACATTATCCCTTATGGCCAAAGGCCTAGGCTACATACCAAACTTACCTGTTAGGGCCTCGACCCGGGCTAGAGCCCAAGGCTTGGAACCAAGAAAGATTCCTTTAAAGGGATACGGCAAAGAGCCTAGCATTTTATACTAAGTCTTGCCTATCACACAGGGGCTACCGCTTGCTCTTGCATAAGCTTGCTGAAGGAACTGTCTTAACAGATCCCTAGTAGCAACACACTGTTTATATAGGTATCTTAGGATACATAGGTGGAGTGGTGCCCAAGATGAACGGGGCTTTTACCAACTCAAGAAAGGGCATGAAGCAACAGCGCACTCTGAAAAGCAGCTCATAGATGGGATGGTGAATCCCAAAAAATATGTTTGAGAGTCATCAACTCAATCTGTGGTAATAATGCTAGAGCGCTCTGGGGGTAAAACAGAGAACTCAATCTCATGGGAGAGGAGAACTCTGAATTCAGGAAGAGAGTAGTGCACTCATAGGCAACCCATTTTGGTAAAGGGGAGCGCTGCTAAAGTACTACGAGAGCCACCCAAATAGCCCTTCATGTTGAGGGAAGCGATGTTTTAAGTGTATTAATAAAGACACACTGGCTGAGTGGAGCCCAGGGAACCAAGGTCTAGCCAACTCAAATAAAGGGAATGAAGCTGGGCGCATAACCCTTACCGTACAGGATTTCAGAAAGTGCCTCATGTGCTTTTCAATCCATCCACAACCAATGTATCATTTTCCCCAAAATCCCTTTCTTTGATAGCTGTGAAGACAGTATTTTTAGACAGTTAAAGTATTCAACCGCTTAATCCACTTCTGTTATATAAATCACTGGCTGCGTCAAAGGTTTTCAATATTCAAAATATTTTAAATCAGGCATTTTTGAAGATCTGCACTTGTGTTTTCATGGCACAAAATTTAAAGCAGTTTTATAAAGGGTTCAAGACAAAAAAGATTTTAGAAAGTGTGCAAAGTGTTCAACGTGCACACTCACCACCATATGGATTTCAGAAAGTACACAGAGCTAAGCGTGTGTACTTAAAGCTTCCTAAGTATCACAGAGATGCCGAACCACACGGGAGAGGCAAGCTCAAATTTACTAAGCTCTGGCGAGGGGAGCATCACCTGAGAGAGCATACACAAGAAGATTGTCGCAACTGCTGCCTCCACTTCCTGCTCGATGTGTCAGCAAGAAGGGATATCCAAGCGACCAGGAAGCCCCTTAGGGTGACCTGCCCGGACATCCAGGAAATTCCTTGCAGTGCCGTGTCGGGCCTGATGATCAAGAAGGCTCCCGCAGAAACCTATGATCTGGCCGCCTGATACCGGAAGCATGAAGCGGGAATCAGGGCTATCATACCGGCTGGACATAATGTATATGTATATATAGGATCATACTCACCCACCCTAGTCCCTGCACTGGAGTCCCACTCAAGGGGCGACTCCCTTTAGTCTGGACCATCAGTAAGGTGGTTTCTATGAACCATAGAACCAACCAAAAACATCATAGGTCCAGCATAGGAGACTGTTATGCAAGAAGTTCCCACCTAACTTCGGTCAGGTGGGGAGCTGGTGGTTACAGGGGAATTAGGAAGGGGAAGATAAGGGCAGATGTAAAAAAAAAAAACCCAAAGGGAAAGAGTAGATATTCAAGTACTGCTCTGATTCGGACGAAAGCGCTGATGCCTCATCTGAATCACATCCCTTAGGTCTTGCCTACCTTCCCTTGACCCACGATTCCTCTTACCCCTACCCACAGTTGGGGAAGAGTGCCAGTCGCGACACTAGCCTTCTGTCCCCGTCTCTGATCCTCAGATCAAGACAGACCAGAACCCCTATTTTGTTCGGGCTCAGATCGGACCTTCGTGGAATGAAGGATTTGAAGGCAGCTAAGAGCCTTCACCTCCTTGAACTTCTCGACTACCGTCTCAACGGAGGTACTGAAAAGTTCGGAAGGCAAAACCGGAGCATCGAGAAGAAAGCCCCTTTCTTCCCGATATCTGCCAGGTTTACCCACAGATGTCTCTCCGTTACCACCATGGCCGCCATAGACCTTACCATGACAGAGACAGCCTCCTTGGTAGCACGGAGAGAGAGATCTGTGGTGCGACGCAGATCAGCTGCCTGATCAGGGGAAAGGCCCTCGCCTTTATCCAGGTCTTTCAGCAGATCAGCCTGATACGCTTGAAGCACCGCCATCATGTGCAATGAAGCTACAGCCTGACCTGCTGCTGCATATGCCTTGCCATTTAAGCGAGATGAAGGGGCTTAGATGGCAAGGAGGGAGATTTAGATAGAGATAGCTAGCCACAAAGAGATAGCTAGCCAGTGTCTCTTCTACAGGGGGCATCCTCTCATAGCCGCTTTCGCGCATCGCCTCGATGTTGGCATAACTCTTATGTTGAAACCGATAGATGCGAGAAGAAAACATCCTCTTCCATTTATTTTCGATCTCTGTATGGAGATCAGGAAGAAATGGAAGGCTCACCTGAGCTGGAGGGCTATGTTCGGAAATATAATGCTCGTCGAGATGACCTCGAGGCATCACCTTGCTAGCACGCTTCCATGGCAAGTCCAACTTTGCAGTGGCGCATTCCATAACCTCCAACAGCTCTACATACGCAGGGCAGGAGAATTGAGAAAACTCAGCCTCAGCTTCTCGGACATCTCCTGTTCTTCCTGGACTGAACCCAGCAGAGCACTAACATCTGTACTGGAAAGTGTTAAAGATATAACATCATCCTCCAGAAGCTCTTTCTTGTCCACCGCAAACAAGCGCGAAAGGGAAAGTCCCTTTCTAAACTCCTCAGCCAGATCCATCTGTGATCCCCACAAGCTCGTTCTCCTCCTTGCCTCAGCAGCGGCGGGTCCTGAACCGTGGGAAGCAGATGGCTGCCCCTCTTTCCTTGAAAAGAGAGACAAATGAGAGCGGAGCTTTTTCATTGAAAAACGCTCACAATGCATGCAGATTGCTCCCTCAAGGACATTGCGTACGTGCTCTTCACCCAAACACACAACGCATAGTTTGTGTGTGTCATCGGGTGTCAAATAACGATGACACAGATGCACTCACTGTCTAAAGCTTTGCTAGTAGTTGCCATGATAGATCGCTCTTACCACGTTCAGATGCACGCTTCAAACAGAACAAAGAAGAGGATGTTCTCCTTGCACCTATTTATCTATAGTTGGTGTTTTTTCAATGTATGCTTCAGACACGGGTCACGACGAGGCATTCCCTCATAGCGACCCCTAGAGGACGCAGTTCAAAGTTCCCTTGAAAGGGAACAGACACAGAGCACACCTTGATCCAGAGGTAGAAGTAGGTTGTCCTTTTTGTAGAGAGCAGGAAACTGGTTATCCTTTTTTTTTTTTTTTTTTTTTTAATCAAGTGTGAAAGGCTTCAACCTTTGTTTTGCATCTTAGAAGAGTGGGTTCATACTTTAGGGGAAGTTTATACTCCAGCACTTTCATCTATAGACCAAAGTATAGTAGAAGTAGGAGGGAAGTACAGTACATGTTCTGATAAACTTTCTTTTTGCTCAGGTAAAATTGGCTATATGTCTATCAAGAAAACAATTTTTTTTTTTTTGAATGATGCTGGGTCAACTAATGTTGTGTCTATTTTAAAAGGGTTATTAAAATCTCACATTAAAATTGAGTTTACACATTACAAACTGGTCAATGATATGAAGATGTTTAAAGGTAAAGGGGCTGTAAACCACTGTATTTGTGATGTTGATGTTGATGATTTTTTTTTTTTTCATTTTTTTTTTCTCCTCTCCCTCTAAGTAGATATGTATGTGAAAAATGTAAATATATGTATGTTAGAATTGTTATTATTATTATTATTATTATTATTATTTTTATTTTAATATAGGTCTCTTACGTTTTTATTGAATTATTAAAGAAGACCTAAAAAGTCATAGTCTCTCTCTCTCTCTCTCTCTCTCTCATCAAATTTAAATTTCAAATTCAAATGAGCTTTATTGGCATGACTTGCACAGTATTGCCAAAGCATTGTCCATTACATTAATAAAAATAAACAATTATATAATACATAATACAAGAATACATCTGTAAAATAATTAAGTAAATAAGTACATGTATACTCTTTCTTTCTTTTTTTTGCTTCTTTTTTTTTTTCACAAACAAGAAACAAGAAAAATATTGATGCAAAATTGCAAAACAGTACAACATGTAAGAAATGACTCTCTTGTGTCTATCTCTGTCTCTCACGAGTCTCGTCTGTTGAGGATGGTGTAAATGTGTTGAATGCGTGTGAATGGAGGAGACAATCTTTCTTTTACATGTGTCAGAGCGTTTGTCTCTGTCTTTCATGTGTGAGAACGATTATGAGACAGCAGCCCCGCCGCTAATTTCATTACAGGCAGAAATGAAGAATCCGTTTCATTGCATTTCCACTGCCATTAGATGTAAAAGAATCAATATCAAGAGAAAAACATCAGTCTGCCTATTAAACACTGACGATCTGATGTGTGTGTGTGTGTGGTGTTGGTGAGCTGCGCTGTGATTGTTGTATTACTGTATTACCGCAGGGCTCCAGCACAAAGAGCCTCCATTTTTCTTTGAGGAATTGCATTTCTGAGCCATGAGGCAATTTTCACGAGCTCTATGTCATTTTCCCCTCATGTGCTCTCCATCTCACAAATTCAGCCTTCCCAGAATCCTGCATTCTCCCTTCTCTGTCTGTCTGATTGTAGCTGTGGGTGAATGCAGATGCTGTTTAAAGAGCAGGTCTGTGGAGATACACACTCACACACACAAACACACACACACACACACATACACACACACACACACACACACACACACACACAAACACACACACACACACACACAAACACACACACACACACACACACACACAAACACACACACACAGACAGACTCACTCTCTCTCTCACACACACACTCACACACACACACACAGATCACAAGGGGTTCGTGTTGAGGTTTACAACTCTCTCTGCAGTGAGTTTAAGGAGCTGTTGTAGGAATTTTTTACCCATTTAGGAGCTTTAGAAACAGGTTAAACAGACACTGAATGATAATGTGTCTCATCACCACAGAGAAGACAGACTGACAGACAGATAAATGGACAGCCGGACAGAGAGACAGTATTTAGGTAATACTCATTAGGGGTGTGCAGCGAAGCCAGTATCTGTATCTGTATTTGTATCTGTATCAATCACAATATTATTCGTATTCGTATCTGTATCTGTATTCGGATAAAAGAAGTAGGCGGAGCTTGAACCAGAACTTCGTACAGTGTTTGATAAGACGTTATGTTTATGGTCTTACAGCCTATCTTTTTTCGTAGTCATCACTGAACAAATATGCCGTGTTTAACTAAAATAATATTTTTTTTTATGATTATAACATTTAGCCTATTTAAACATCTTCTAACAGTCGGAGCTGATTTCCTTGCACAAGCAGTGCTTCGAGCAACGTGCGTTCGAGTCCCAGCTCGGGGACCCTTCGTGATCCAATAAATAGATATTTAAGTGTCTAAATTAAAACAGTAAGGGTTCCTACACAATTTAGAAATATGGAAATTGATTTAAGTCATTTCCAGGAAATGCATGGAAAAAGGCAACTGCAACACTGCATTATGGAAAAATATTTTGACTATTTGCCCTATTCAGTGTTCTAAAATATAAAATTAGGAATTTCCAAAAATAAATTTATCATACATGATTTCATGACAAACATTTATTGAATGAAATAATTCAAGGCTAACATTTGATTATGCAGAACTATTTAAACAAGTCTTTTTTGAACTTCACTAAACAAATGTGCACGTGCCACGCAAACCAGCAAAAGTTAAGGAAGCAAACATGTAGGCCTAGTAGAAAATGTATCTGTATTTAAGTTGATTATCAGCCTATACTCTAGACAGAGAGCTGGTTTGGTTTTTGAGAGACGGAGACGCGCAGAGATGGCAACGCAGCTGTTTGATTGGCAACCGCGCTGTGCTTATTCATTCGTGTATCATATCGGTGCCTATAAGGTTTAAATCATTGCCTTTTATATTACACAAATAGTAGAACGTGTATGATGTAATATTGTAGGTAAGATTAGGCCTGCTCTTGCCAAGCTCTGATTTCTGAGAGATGCACGGAGTGGCAACAGCAATGCGGTGTATGATTTGTGCTCTTTTAATTCACGTTCATTCACTTCACACACTCACTGAGTGAATTTAGAGGATTTTGTAAAATATTGCACTGATCCCCTGCCTCACCTGTGAATCTAGCAAACACCAGACTGTGCTGCAGCCTCAGCCGAATATTCGGGCAGAATTTTTCGTTATCCGTTATTCGTTTTTGAAGCCATTATCCGTGCCTTTCCGAATAAGGTATTGGTCTTCGGGCACACCCCTAATACTCATGAAGCTTTAGTCTGAAAGGCTTTACTGTAGAAAGGAGCAGCCAGTGAATGATATGATTCAGTGCATGTTCTAGCTGTTGAGCTCCTAAACACACTGAGTTACAGTGATAGTGATCATAGTGATCAAACATGAACAGTCTGTCATCATTTGCTCACCTTACTCACAGACTGAGCCTGGGTTTGCTATATTGCTATATTAACTATATCATATACACTGAAATATCCTGCACTTTTTCCACAAATGTGTGTGTTTTTTTTTTTTTTTTGTTGAGTGGGCTCACCCTCCCCTGCCCATGCCGGGACCTGGACCTATCCTGTGTCACGTTTGTTCACTAACATCCAGTATCTGACATGATTTACTTCCATCAAGTGTTGATGATGCTGTGACCGGATGATCTGCTCAGATCAGGACAGCATCATGCTTACAAAAGCACTTCAGATTAATATTAAGTTGTTCCTGTGGCTCAGTGGTAGAGCATTGCGTTAGCAGCGCAAAAGGCTATGGGTTCGATTCCCAGGGAACACATGTTAGGTAAAAAATGTTAGCCTGAATGCACTGTAAGTCGCTTTGGATAAAAGCGTCTGCTAAATGTAAATATTATTATCATTCCATCAGCGTCATCAATTTGTTAGACAGTAATTCACTAATGAACATCTAAAATTGTTTTGTCTGTGAGGCCTTCAGACATCTTGGCTCGACATTTGTTCTTTTTCTGCTGCTGACCGAAAGTGTGATCGCACTGTGCTTCAAATTAAACTTTTATACCTGTCTTTTTTGTCTCCTTTATATCTCTTATTTTTTAATGTTTACCTTTATTTTGTTTTAATAATTGATCTAACTCTTCAGTCCCCATCTTTCTTGTTTTTACCTTTTGTTTGATGTACCTTTTAATGGCGACTGTTTTTAAATCATGTGAAGCACTTTGAATTATCATTGTTAATGTAATGTGTTACACAAATAAAGTAAATCAAACAGACCACATTAATACAGTTACCACAATAAAAGTGTAGTAGATTTCCAAAAGGGATACATGTATGTATGAGCCTATTTTTTGCTTCAGTTCAGTAACACATATTATGTAGTGCATTTCAGCTTTGAATCTTTTTTGTTTTGGATTGTTTGCATTTGTAAACTAACTTACTCATATTTTACACTGAAAATATGTAGTATGTTAAAATTGTGTACTGGCTCTTAAAGAATGAAAACTGTGAAGTCAGACGAGAGTGTGTTCTTTGGAATACAATGGAGTCACAGTTTTCTTTACCGCACCCATGATATTTAAGATCATATTTTGTTTATTTAATTTTATTTATTTATAATAAATCATATTATTTATTTATTTATTTATTTTTCTCATAGCCAAGGTTGAAGGAAGATATTTGACCAGAAAACGGAGTACGTAGATTTCTTTATTGGACACGGAGAGAGTGAAACTAAAACTGAAACAAAAATGCACACTCGCAGTATATTTACATGTTCATGATTTTATAAATATGAAGTGTTATATGAATCAGGCGTGTGTATGATGAGGATCAGGACACAAGACTTTTAGAAAGGTACATGAGGAATAATAAAAAAAGAGTGAAATGAAGCAATAAAATAGATAAATGAATTGAAATAAAAAGAGCAGAGGCTTCCATGAGAGGCTGATTATTAATTCTGCCAGTGGATGTTTTGATCATGTGTGTGTGTGTGTGTCATGAAAAGTGTGTGTGTGTGTATGTGGAGTCTTGGCAGAATGAGAATGGCGTCCCTGATTGCAATTCAGAAACGATGGCGTGGTGTAACGAGATTCCTGCTGGAGATAATGAGCTCCAGCAGCACTTTCCATCCTCTTGCTGTCTGCAGAGTCACTATTAAAATCCCCCTCGCTCACGGACGCTTTCATCAGGAGCCTCACCTCACAGCTGCGCGCCAATGTGAACGCTAATGTGGCTAAACAATGATCTGCACACCGTTATTGACAGTCTGCCGCGCAGAGAGGAGAAATTCGGACTGTGCGCAAGTGTGTCAGTGACTCGGGAGTGTTCATAGATCATCTGGAGGTCAAAGGTCACGGCAGTGACAAAGAGCATGTGTATGTGTGTGTCCTGTTCCTGTTTGTCCTGGAGAGGTTGATCGATTCCAGTCCAATGAGAGGAATAACGCCAATTAATCATGTTGCCATGGTAGCAGTTGCCGAGGGGTTTCCTCAAGAACAGAAAGAGAGGAAGAAGAAATGAACACAGGAAGAACAGAAACAGCTGAATGCAGCTGCAGTGAAGTGTGAAGTGTGTAGTGTATGGTATTTAGTGTAGTGTTTAGTGTAGTGTGTAGTGTACTGTAGTGTTTAGTGTGTAGTATGTAGTGTTTAGTGTAGTGTGTAGTATGTAGCTGTAGTGCAGTGTGTAGTATGTAGTGTTTAGTGTACTATGTTGTTGTAGTGTAGTGTGTAGTATATAGCGTGTAGTGTACTGTAGTGTTTAGTATGTAGCATGTAGTGTAGTGCAGTGTGTAGTGTAGTGTAGCACGTAGTAGGGCTGTGCAATTAATCGAATTCGATTGTTGTGTGCGCATGTCGTCAGTAAAGCCGGTCCAGTGATTAGTACTAAATCTGCATCACCTGCTTTCAGATTGAGCGGCTTTCACTACACAGAGCCGTAATTCACTGACAAATTAGGTGATATCACGTTCGAAATCGAATGCGATTCATCTGCGATGATGAGGGCGATTTTGCCTAATTGTCAGTGAACTACGGCTCTGTGTAGTGAAAGCCGCTCCATCTGAAAGCAGGTGATGGAGATTTAGTACTAATCACAGGACCGGCTTTACTGACGAGATGCGCACGACAATCGAATTTGATTAATTGTGTAGTACGAAGTGTGTAGTGTAGTTTGTGTTCCGTCAGTGAATCATCAGCTCATCCTGAAGCTTCAGATGACTGTTATTGTGGTCGCTGTTTATTTGATAATTGGCTGGTTGTTGTTTGACAAATGCTGATTTCAGTGTTGGTGAGGTGTTTTGAGTAAATTCAAACTCTGCAGTGACAGATTCTTCTTTGTGGTGTTTATTTGAGCATTAGAGATCCAGAAAATGTCGCTCATGAACGACGAAGGTAAAATGAGATGAAAGGGCTGTATTTCTGGAGTATGTGTGTGGCGTTCAGATGTTGAAATGTGAGTGTTCTGAATCACTCATGTGAACAGAGCACTGAAATGATGAAGTTAATCAGCCCTTCCAGTTATTTTGAGTTAGAAGTCATTTGGAGAGCGACAGACTTTCAGCAGAAACTCTGTGTAACACACTGAAAACCTCATGAGACCGTGAGACGTGTGTGTGTTAATACTGAGATAAAGCTGTAAATACAGGACAGGATCAGATGAAGAGTCAGCATGTGACTCAAGCTGCTTTCAGTAGGATTCTTACAGCAGGGTTAGGATTGTTTGGCCCTAAAACCTCCTTCTGAGGACATCCTGTTACAGTATAAAATATTATTTTATTCATTTTTTTTTATTATTATTGTGAAAATGCAGAACGTTTTCTGTCATGGTTAGTGTGGCATTTAGCCCAGTGTATCATTGAGATCCTTTTTTTAGTCTTTGTTAATATTTTAAATTAGTTTTTATTTCCTGTTTTCATGTTAAATTTAGTTAAAGTTTTAGTAATTTTGTTGTGTGTTTTTGTCATTTTAATAGTTTTTGTTGTTTTAAATGTCTGTATAATTTATATTAATTTTTGTTTTAGTTTAGGATTGTTATTTTTGTACGTCGATAAAAACGAAATGAAAATGAGAAATGATGCCTTCTTAACAAGATGGAATTAAATAATTCTCTTTTTTGGTCAGTTAACGCTTATTTAAAGGTGACATATCATGAAAATCTGACTTTTCCAGGTTTTAGGTGCTATAATCAGGTACCGGTGCATCTACCAACCACGAGACGTGAAATAGATGAACCTGGTAACTTTGTTTTGGTAAGCCTTTTTCTGCAAGCATCTGAGAAAACCAGCGTATCAGATTTCACTCCCCTAGTGACGTATGTGGCAAAGGGATCTCATTATAATATTACGCCCCTTAATCTGTAGGTTTCCACCTACGATGCCGTCATTTTGATTTCGCAAGCGACAGCGGTGTACAGCTCTAATGCCATGGTGAAGGTTTGAGCAAAACATACTAACTGTTCTGTCTTTAGCTGCACAGACGAGCACAGAACACTGTTTACTCAGAGGAGACAACACAGCAGTGGATTTATTGATATATTTACTGGATAATGTTGCTGCCACACAGATCTAAAACCTTCACAGACATTACCGACTGTTTTTGTAACTCATGTGTTTTTAACGTGTTTTTAACGTAAGCATATCCAAAATGATATAATAAATGATCTGTGGAGTATTTTGAGCTGAAACTTTACAGACACATTCTGGGGACACCAGAGACTTATATTACATAATGTAAAAAGGGGCATAATACATCTCCTTTAAAGTAAGAAGTTTTATGTTAGTTTAGTGTTAGGTTACAGTGTTTGTAACTCGCTGCATATAAAATCCCAATAGAAGTCTACAGAATGTCCCCATTCACTGATATATAATGCAGCCAGACAAAACATCTGTAATAGTTGTTGTTTGTGGCGTGCTTAAGCTTGACACTGTCATATTAGGAAACACACAATAGATCTAGTGTGCTAATATACCTTCATCCAATAAAGCCACAAAAAAGACATGAACAATGTAAATGAATTAAATATGAGTCAATCATGATTTGAGTAGCTCGTACAGTAATAAGTCTGTCCATGTGACGTGATCTTGTGCGCTTAAGAAAGAAACGCAGTGAGAAGATTCACAGTATGATATGAGTCACAACGGCTGTTCAGAGTGTGAAGAGTCTCACTGCCCTCAAACCACAGCGCGTGTGTGTGTGTGTGCGCACTGTAATTAGCAGTTATTTGTGCTGGATTTCATTTGGCTCAGTCATTAGTGTTGCACCAAGACAGTTTGCTGTGAAATCTGAGTTTCCCCTCGGCCAGGAAATTAACAAGATCAGTAGTGCATTAGAAAAACCTCTTCACTTCATCTGAGAGAGAGAGGGACAGATGAGGACGTTCCCTCCGTCTGATTGAGCTCTACTGCTCACTGCACACTATTAATAGCATTGTATTGTAGCATGACCTCACACTTCAGCCAGTTATCATCTCGCAAACATGGCATTTTAATCTGGTTTAAATCGTAAACAATCATTGTTAGTCTGATCAAATAATTCATCAAGAAAAGAAAAATGGAAATTCAAATGCACTGCATTATTGGATACAGTACCTGGTGCATGTTTTCATAAATGTGCATGATCCAAGTATGCATGAAGACCATTCACACGCTGTGCACACGGATCTCTTCCAGCAGTATCAGGCAGTGTGCAGTTGCTGTATTGATTTTCGGCTGCTATAATTTCATCTGTGCAGTGAACTAAACGGCAGACTTCACTCTGGGACGGTGTTTCAATTACAGTTTCTGAGGAAGCATCATAATGTCGTGATCTTATAAGCCCTGGAGGAAGCGTCCGATCCGCCGCCTGCTGTTGTACGAGCTGTAACGAGCTCCAGGGAAGATCAGGAATCACGGACTGACTGCGGCCCAGACGTGAGAGACTCAGACGGGCATAAATCACTGCACTCCCGGCTCTTTATGGAGCTGCTTTACAGCTCCTCTGTAGGAGATAGAGACCCGGCAAGACATCATAAATTAGATTCTCTGCAGTCGGCCGAGTTTACCCGCAGGGGGCGACAGCTTAACCGCATGATCTGACAGACGAGCAAAGATTCTACAACACAAACGACATACTGGCCCACGGTGACCTTCACAACTAACCAACAACACCAACCAGCAAATCTCCCCATCAATACCAACCGACAAATCTGACCTTTAACACCAAAATACCAACCTGGTCTAACCAACAACATGTATTTGATATTATTTAGTCACTTATATGCTATAGTTTGACAGGAAAATTCTAATTAAACATGCCATGGGAAGTCAATCTATCTTAACATTTTCTTATATTGATATTGTTTATTTCCTACTCCTTAACAGTCCGTCAGGGTCTTAATGATTTAATCTAGACCATATTTCGGAATATCTGAAGGCCATGTACCATAGTTCTTAACTTTAGCATTTGTTGTAATAAGACTAGCCTTTTAATCATTACTTAAATTAATCAATATAGCTTTTGTTATGAAGAAACAATCGCCTGCACATTTAGAACCGATAGCTACAACATAACACAGTTGTAAAATAAATCTATTGGGAAAAATCTATTATTTTAACAGATTATCTCATATAAATTCTACAGCTAGTTAGACTCAACTTTACACAATAAATAAGCCTACAATAAAACGTTATACAGTCTAGTAAAGGTGGTCATGAGTAATTTAAAATGATTTTAATACAATGTTAGTGCTGGTTCAAGACTGTTTTCTCCTCTCTTTAGTTTATTTGCCTTTTTTAGATACTATTTGACTTTCTCCACAACATTTTAAAGTGGCTGTTTCTACTTGAAATAATTCAAGTAGATTACACACATATTTGGCCATCGCACAAATCTTAGCACAAATCTCTATCCTATATGTCTATCTATAGGTCTTTTTTTCTAAAGAAAAATGAACAGATATGTAAACATTCTTCCATTTGTTTTTCAATCTTACACATGTTGTAGGGTTGACTATTACGTTATTAATTTATTAATTGTTGTGTTCAAAGCCTGACCGTTCAAGCCTTGTCCTGAAATCATTCTGCTCCCGGACTGTCTGCAGTTGTGGTTCTATAATATTCAGTGTTAATATATTATTTGAGGTCATTATAAAAAATATTGATATTGTGTGTGTAATGCATATGCAGAATTTGTATTTATTATTTTCATCTCGTTATTTAGCTGCTGGTGTGCAAAATAAAAAAAAGGTGCAGATGGAAAAATTGTAAATGATCCGTTCCATCAGTTGATCTCCAGTATTTTTCTGAGTCCCGTTGTAGATGATGGAGAGTGTCAGACGTCTGTGATCGTCTGATGGTTTGTTATAATGCCCTTCATGACGTCTGAGGAGCAGACAGCAGGCTACAGAGCTCTTATTATTAGTGCGTTGTGTAAGTCGCAGGGTCGTGTCTGCTAATGCGTCACGGCTAGGCCTCGGGCACGGCACCCACAGCTCACGCTTTAATGGATCCAGGGTTTGCTGTTTCATTCCGTCAATTTCGCAAACCAACATGTGCACATTTTAATGACTTCGACCTTTCCGTTTTGAAGATTGGGGCTGAATTTATTTAATGAGTAACCACGGAGTCTTAGAGCGAGTCGCGGTCAAACTAAGCAGCGTCTGAGAAACAGCGGCAGCGTGTTAAAACACAGCTGTGATTTACTGTGAACAGATCACGATAAAAGAGGTCAGGGCAAAATGATGTGTGTTTATCTGCAATTCACATGATGTTACACATGTCTCATCCAATCAGAATTAGAAGCATAAGTGCAGGAAGTGAGGGATTTCCCATTATTGAGTGGCAGGTGCGGCATGATCTGGCTCGATTTCCCAGAGTGCTTCACTGCAGCACCGTGAATGGATCTGAATTAAAGTGGATTTAATGGAGTCGGGCAACAGAGGAGACGGCTTTATAACGCTTATTATCAATCCTGCTTTATAATGAGCTGAATTACTGCCCTGATGGTGAAAGATTAGAGAGATTTAGAGTCAGCTGCACTGAGAGAGAGAGAGAGAGAGAGACGGGCATCTGAGGGGCGTCACATTGATGGCTGAGAGGAAAAGGAAGGGTTATCAGGTTAGACTGTCAAACAAAGATAAATCACCTTTTTTTAATCTGAGAATGTCTGAAAACTTTACTTCTGAATGTTCTCTGAATCGTAAATGTTTTAAAATCGTTTTTTTCTTGGTTATATGACCGTTAAGGGAACATTCCATTTTTATTATTTTGCAACATTATGGTGAGCGACACTTTTGAAAGTTGAATACACAGGCACTGTTGGAAGAGAGCTGGATGATGAAATCACTGAATCAAAGAAAATGACTCTGTTATTGTTCTCCTGCACAATTATCGACACACTGTTTTACTGTTTGACACTGTAAAGCTGCTTTAACACAATCTTTACTGTATAAAGTGATATACAAATAAGAGTAACTAGACTTGACTTGTTCCCTGAATGTTCTGAAACAAGTGGTAACATTTAAATAATGTTAGATGAATGTTACATCCACAAATTATGTATAGGTGCTTTTGTTTTCAGAACATTTTGAAAGACCAGATCATTTAAAGAAACATTCTGTTCCCAGATAGCACACATACGTCTGCAAGATGTCTGTTACAGATCGCTTGATCTGCAAACCATCTGCTGTGTACAAACATCTGACAGACGTCTTTAAAATGTCAGTTCTAGACATCTAATAATCATCTATTTTAACGTCCTATAGACCAGTGATTCCCAACACTGCACATGTTTCATGTCTCCTTTCTCTGACACACCAATTTCAGGTCTTGAAGTCTCTACTAATGAGCTGATGAGCTGAATCAGGTGTGTGTGATTAAGGAGAGCGTTGGTGTGCCTCCAGGACCACGGCTGGGAAACACTGCTGTAGACGTATTGCAGATGAGCAAACACTCTAAAAAATAAGTACTGCAGGTGTAAAAGCAGACGTCAAATAAACATCTCTGTGATGTATGTGTGCTGTCAGAGTTAGCATTACTGGAAGAACGTTTGTTCACAACATTGAGAGAGTCTTTCCTGAACGTTTGTGTTAGCCGGGCACTCCTGGTACAGCTGCTAGATGTTCAGGACTAGCGTGCAGATTTTGTCAGTGCGTTACTGTGAAGCTTTGGCTATGGTTTGCAGTGGTTCCTGTGATTGTTAGCAGATAGCGGTTAGCAGAGTTAGCCTGTGGTCTGGGCGTCTGCGATTGCTCTGACGTGACAGATGTGTGATGTGGCAGTCTGAAGAATTACTCTAGCACTGCCTCGCTCTGCCCACACTATTACAGGCCTGGACGGAGCTGTGCTGTTCACTGGGCTCAGAAAGCTGCGTAGAACAGCGAACGTTTGATTTATGACAGAGCTGTGGAGGAGAATCGAGCAGAACGCACGTTTAACAGTGAAGATGCGTGACACACAAGAGAACGATCACAGATCATGAGGATTTATCTGGTCAAACCCAATTCAGCTTCTTTAGTATTTTCCTAATGATAAATATTTTGTTATAGTCCTCAAACGGTGATATTAGTGAGGGATTCTGATGAGTAAAAGGAATTTTCCTGTCCCTTTCATACTTAAAATATTATGTATTACTATCTATATTAAAGTAATAATGAATTACTGTCTAGTAATAGAATACTTAAAGATAGTGTAAAATATACATGAAATATACTTTTTTTGTGTGTATAAATCAGTAATAGTAAGAGGTAAATGTCTTTATTTTGGGCTTTTCTTCTTTCTCTCTGCTCAGCTTCATTATGTGTCGTTACAAATCTCTGTACCATTTTAATTCTGAAATAATTCAATTCAGGGACGGCATCACACACTATCAGATCAGTGATCAGATCTTTATTCGGGGATACGTGATAAATGTTTTAACATAGATTAAATGTTTTTCAGATGTTTAAAGGTTTCAGAAGTTCTTTTAATAGAAGAATCAACTTATCTGATGTGCTTTCACTTCATAGATGGTTTCATATTAGCCAACATTCATAAAACAGCCCTTTACAATCCCTTCCTGTCCCTATGTCTGTCTGTCTCTCTGTATGTCTGTCTGTCAGTCTATCTGTCTCTGTGTCTCTCTCTCTCTCTCTCTCTCTCAGTTCAATTCAGTTAGCTTTATTGGCATGACAAAAGTACATTTTGCATTGCCAAAGCATGCAAAGGAAAAGAGAACATACACAACAGTGTAATTTGGAACAATATAGCAATTGAAATAACATTTGAACAAGTAATATTAAAGAAATGACATTAAAACATATGGATACATATAAACATATATATGATATAGTAAAGGTTATGTAACAGATTATTTATTTATTTATTTAATTAATTAATTAAATAATTAACAGAATAACTGGATTCAACATTATCTACAGTGATATGTATTGGTTGGTTTGGTGTGAATTAGCCATATATTCACTGGATATTGGTTTCTTGGCTGTGGCCGTGCCTCAGGAGTTTACAGGCTGCTATAAATCTTGCAGCTATATTTGCACATTTAGATTTTTCACCAAGAATGAAGGTGAGTTTTTCAGTTAGGGTGCAATTATTAAATTGGGGAAATATTTTGTTTATTTTAGGACAGTTTTGCTTTCTGACGGTTTGGTATTTGGGGCATTCTGTGAGGAAGTCCAGCTCTGTTTTGATTTGTGGGAGCAGAGTCTCTCCTCACGGGAGAGCCAGGTTTGTCTGCGCCGGCACGTCTCTAGGGGAATTCGTGGCCTAATGGTTAGAGAGTTTGACTCCTAACCCTAAGGTTGTGGGTTTGAGTCTCGGGCCGGCAATACCACGACTGAGGTGCCCTTGAGCAAGGCACTGAACCCCCAACTGCTCCCCGGGCGCCGCAGCATAAATGATACCCACTGTGCTGTGTGTGTGTGTGTGTGTGTGTGTGTGTGTGTGTGTGTGTGCGTGTGTGTGTGCGTGTGTGCGTGTGTTCACTGCTGTGTGTGCTCACTACTGTGTGTGTGCACTTTAGATGGGTTAAATGCAGAGCACAAATTCTGAGTATGGGTCACCATACTTGGCTGTATGTCACATCACTGTCACTCTATGGCCAGACTGTGATCACTGAGTCTGTACATCTTCAATGTTTTCCTGAGTTTGACATCAGTCACTGTGCTCAGGTAGTTTGCCATGGAGTACTCTCGATTTAGTGCCGAATAACATTCTAATTTGTTTTGGTTTTTAATGGTGTTTGTCCAAAGGGTGTCGTACTTGTCTTCCTCTGTGTTGATGATTTGTGTGGGCCGAATGTTCGGGAGTGTGTGTGAGTTCTGAGGCTGGCTGATCTCTGTCGGTGTGATCTCAGTCAGTCTCAGTCTCTCTCTCTGTCGCTTCCGTTGTGATTGTTGTGAGTGAGCGTGAGTGCAGTGGTTTCTGTGAGTGAATCTTTTCTTTCTTTCTGGCTTTTGTCTTAGTATTTTTTTATTTTTTATTTTTGGTTTAAGTTATAGTTGTTTTTGGCCATGTGCTACCTGTTTTACTGGGAGCATGATGACATGACAGCCCCGCGCTCACAATGTTTGAGTTTACTGCCCTGGCATCATGGAGTGAAAGTGGCATCTGCAGTTAGTGTTGAGAAATGTTGCCTGGCAGTGGGCAAGGTTATTGGACATGAAAGCATACTGTCCGCCTCTAGGATGAATAACGCTACTGTTATATTTCTTAGCACTGTTGAAAAGGCTAACAAACTAGTTGAGGTAGGGATAGTTGTTGATGAGCTTTTCACCTCTGTGCTTCCACTTTCTACACCATCAAAGAAAGTCACATTGTCCAATATACCACCATTCTTAAGTGATGAGATATTAGCTAAAGCTTTGTTTCGTTACAGCAAACTGGTCTCTCCCATTAAAAAGATCCCTATAAGCAGCGGGTTGCCCTTACTAAAACATATTGTTTCATCTAGGCGTTTCATTTATATGATCATGAATGATGCTAACTTAGATGTGTCCTTGCACTTTCAGGCTGATGAGTACGATTACATTATTTATGCAACAACTGACAAAATGAAGTGTTGTAATTGCGGGCAAACCGGTCATTTAATCCGTGCTTGTCCCACAAAAAATTAGAACAACCCGTCAGCTAGTGGTGACCTAGGTGCTGGTAGAAGTGATGTGTGTTAACGCTGAACCCAATGTAGCAGGACCATCGGACGAGGTTCCGGTGTTTCAGGAGTAAGAGCAGTAGAGGACAAAAATGATGATGATTTACCTGTGATCACAGTAACTACTGCTAAAGAATTAGTGTCTGAAAACTCGTTTTCTGGTGCAGGAGGTAGCCGTCAGTGAGACAGATGGGCATTTAAATAATGCTTTCGATAATGTCCCACAATCGACTGTGGAGAATATATGTGATGAAACTCTAATGGAAACAGAGAAGACACATTTTAAAGTCCCACTAAAGAGGAAGAAGTCTAGGAAATTTCTGATTGTTAGACGTGCAAAGAAAGCAGATATAACCGAGTTAAGAGATAAGGATGAGATGGAAAGTGATAGTGAATCTTCTGATTCAAGTGTTAGTCTTTCTCAGAGTGATTTCTCTGGACGTCATTTTGAGGTAGATGACATTAAACTGTTCCTACTAAAAATAAGAGAGGAGTGCGTATTAATGAATATTTTCCTGACCCAAAACAATTTGTTGAGAAAACTAAGTGTTTCATGATGGAGGGCTCCTTTACAAATAAGGAGGTCTATCGGCCGAAAAAATTAGCGAGGAAACTTAACTCTGAACTTAGCAATGAGGACAGTGAGAAAGCCTAAAGCCATGTTTTTAAGAGGAGTTTCCTTAAAAGGTCAGGGCAGGGTTTTTTTATTTTTTTATTTTTATTTTTTTCTTTAAGTATGTGTCATGTTAATATTGCCACTCTAAATATGAATGGTGCTAGAGATATGCACAAAAGAGCTGAATAATTTGAAGTAATTCATCAGAAAAAAATTTGTTACTATCTTACAAGAGACACATACTGATTTTAGTAATGCTGCTGATTGGGCAGTAGAATGGAATGGGATTGCTGTCTTAGGCCATAATACTTCACTTAGTGGTGGACTTGCTATCCTTTTTGCGAAGAGTTTCAGCCCACACTCTTATCAGGTTGAAGAGGTTATTAAAGGTAGACTTTTGAAAGTAAGAGCTTCTTTTGAAAATGTTGTATTAGTTTTTATTTGTGTGTATATACCAACTTCAGCTGTTCAAAGAATGTTATTTTTAAATACTTTGTGCTCTGTTTTACAAAATGTTGTTGCTGATGAATATTTATTTTTGGGTGGTGATTTTAATTGCACAGATTAAGTCCAACCTAGATAGAAATCAGTTGAGTCCAACCTAGATAGAAATCATATTGAACCCCATTTACCTTTACATCAACGCCTTGTTCAGTTAATAAAAACACTTTAATCTTTAATTGATATTTGGAGACAGCTTAATGGAAAACAAAAACAATACACTTGGACTCATACTCGTGATAACATGATTTCATTGGGTAGGTTTTATGTTTTTAAATATCATGGTAGTGTTGTTAAGATTTGTTTTACTATCCCATCATGTCTTTCAGATCATAGTATGGTACAGTGCTGTATCTTTTTAAACTCTATTATGCCAAAGAGTGCTTATTGGCAGTTACATACCGCCTTATTGGATGATAATTGTTTTAAAGAAGGTATTAAAACTTTTGGGGATGTTTTTAAAACTACAAAGAATTCTTTTGGAACTCTGCAACAATGGTGGGATTTTGGGAAAGTCCAATTACAACAATTTTGTCAACAATATTCTCAGAACGTCACTAGAGAGGTAACTCTGATTTTAAACATCCTAGAGAATTGCCTCACTTGCCTGGGAGTCAAAGTGATGTGGAGTCTGTTATAAAAAATAAGAAGACTCAGTTATCTGACCTTTTAGGGATTAAAGTACAAGGTGCTCTAGTCAGGTCGCTTTTTTAAGTATAAATGAGATGGATGTACCATTCATTTTTAGTTTGAAAAGGAAAAATGGACAGAACAGAGTCATTCATGGTTTACGTTCTGAATCTGGAGCATTATTGACTGACCCTAAAGACATTCATAAGAGAGCAGTCACTTTTTATGTGTCTTTATATAAAAATGAATTGGGTCCAGATTACAGGGATGACAGTGAGTTTTTTGATGATCTTCCTCAAGTGTCGGAGGAAGCTAACACAAGGATTTCAGGTGCCTTGATCATGGAGGAACTGTGTAAAGCCCTCCAAGGTATGGAGCTGGAGAACACACTGGCGATTGATGGTCTGCCAGTTGACTTTTATAAGTCTTTTTGGTCAGTGCTTTGAGAAGATTGTTTTTTTAATATCATTGGATCAAGAGAAAGTTTTTGATCGCATTGAGCATGTTTATTTATGGGGAGTTTTGGAGGCTTTTGGGTTTTGTAAAAAATATATAGATCACGTGAAAGTTCTCTACAGTGACGTTCAGAGTATTCTCAAGGTGAACGGTGGTTTATGTGCTCCTTTTGGAGCTTGTAGAGGTATTAGGCAGGGGTGTTCACTTTCTGGTATGCTCTACTCTTTGGCAATAGAGCCTTTATTACAGCAAATAAGAATGAAACTTCATGGTATATCATTGCCAAATCGCAGTTGCATTTTTTTTTTTTTTGTTGTTGTAGGGAACGAGACACTGCGTCCTCTAGGGGTCGCTATGGGGAACACCTCCTCGTGACCCGTGTCTGAAGCATACATTGAAAAAACACCAACAAGTTGGCCGGCGACAGCCTCTGACGTCACTACTGTCGTGACTATAAACAGGCACCGGGAGAACACGTCATTCACTTCTTCGTCTGAAGCTTGCGTCCGAAACATGGCAGGGAGCTAGAGGACGCAGTGTCTCGTTCCCTACTCAGGGAACTATGGTTACAATCGTAACCTGAGACGTTCCCTTTCAAGGGAACTTCGAACTGCGTCCTCTAGGTGTCGCTATGGGGAACAGTATTCCCACGCCGCCATGCTGAGGGGAGTGCAGGCCAGAATCATGGCAAACACTAAGTACCAACTCTACAATTTCCATGGGAGTTGCCCCTGGGACGTTTAGACGGCTGTCTGTGACAGTACCCCTTATGGCCAAAGGCCTAAGCTACATACCCAACTTAATTGTTAGGGCCTCGGCCCGGGGTAGAGCTGAAGGCTTGGAATCAGGAAAGATTCCTTTAAAGGGATAGGGCTAAGAACCTAGCATTTTATACTAAGTCTTGCCTGTCACACAGGGGCTACCGCTTGCTCTCGCAAAAGCTTGCTGAAGGAGCTGTCTCAACAGATCTCCAGTAGCAACACCCTGTTTAGATAGGTATCCGAGGTGCCCAAGATGAACTGGGCTTTTACCAACTCAAGAAAGGGCACAAAGCAACCAAGCCCTCACCATATAGGATTTTAGAAAGAATGCAGAATACTAGCATGCGAACTTACCACAGTGTGGATTTCAGAAAATGTGCAAAGACTTCATGTGCACACTTACCATATCATGGATTTTGAAATACTGTTCTAAGGAGGGGCTCTCGTGGCACTCTGATAGAGCAGCTCATAGATGGAATGCTGTATCTCAAAACAGTATGTTTGAGAGTCATCAACTCGATCTGTGGAATAATGCTGGAGCGCTCTGGGGAAAAACAGTGAACTCAGTCTCATATGAGAGGAGAACTCCGAATTCAGAGTAGCGTGCTCATAGGGGACCCTTCTTGGGAAAGGGGAGCGCTGCTAAACTACCACGAGAATCGCCCAAATAGCCCGTCATGTTGAGGGAAGTGATGCTTGAAGTGTATAAACAAATACGCACTGGCTGAATGGAGCCCAAGGAACCAAGTTCTAATCATCTCAAGAAAGGGAACGAGGCAGAGCGCGTAACCCTTACCATACAGGATTTCAGAAAGTGCACAGAGTCTTGCGTGCACACTTACCAATACGTGGATTTTTAGAAAGTGCGCAAAGTGTTCACGTGCACACTGACCACTATGTGGTTTTCAGAAAGTACACAGAGCTTAGCGTGTGTACCTAAAGGTTCCTAAGCATCGCAGAGGCGCTGAACCGCACGGGAGAGGCAAGCTCAAATTTTACAAACCTCTAGCAAGGGGGGGCATCACCTGAGGCAGCATATACAAGAAGACTTCTGTAACTGCCACCTTCACTTCCCGCTGGATGCGACAGCACCTAAGCGGCCAGGAGACCCCTCAGGGTGACCTGGCCGGACATCCATGAAATTCCCTGCAGTGCTGTGCCAGGCCTGATGATCAAGGAGGCTCCCACAGAAACCTGTGATCTCAGCCGCCTAATACCGGAACATGAAGCCGGATGGCTGGTGCTGACGAGTGTTTAGTAAACACTGTGACTGAGCACTGCAAAGGAAACTTATTGGTAGTTTATTAGTAGACACATAACCACCAGCAATTTACACATAAGTATATACAGAAAGGGTTATTTTTATACTCCCACCCTCCTGCGCTGGAGCCCCGCTCAAGGGGCGCCTCCTTTTAGTCCGGACCATCAGTAAGGTGGTTGCTATGAACATAGAACCAGCCAAAAACATTATAGGTCCAGCATAGGAGACTGTTATGCGAGAGGTTTCCACCTAACCTCGATCAGGTGGAGAGCTGGTGGTTACAGGGGAATTAGGAAGGACGAGTAGATACCTCGGTATCGCTCTGATTCAGACGAGAACGCTGCCTCGTCTGGATCACATCCCTTAGGTTCTGCTTATCTCCTTGTGACCCACGATTCCTCTTACCCCTGCCCGCAGGTGGGGGAGGAGCGCGAGTCGCGACACTAGCCTTCTGTGCCCGTCTTTGATCCTCAGATCAAGACAGGCCAGGACCCCTATGTTGTTCGGGCTCAGACCTGGACCTTCGTGGAACGAAGGATCTGAAAGCAGCGGAGTGCGCCTTCGTCTCCCCGAACTTCTCGATCACCGTCTCAACGGAAATACTGAAAAGTTCAGAAGGCGAAACCTGAGCATCGAGAAAAAAGCATTTTCTTACTCGGATCACTGCGGGGCTTCAGTCTGATATGAGCTCGGATCACTGCGGGGCTTCAGTCTGATATGAGCTCAGATCACTGCGGGGCTTCAGTCTGGTAAGAGCTCGGATCACTGCGGGGCTTCAGTCTGATACGAGCTCGCATCACTGTATTTCAGGAGCTGGTGGAATTTCACAGCTCTCTTCTGAATACTTATTAATAATGGGTACTGTTCTATTTCAGCTCTGCATGAGTTGTTTGGGGTTGCGCTGTTCATTTTTAAGATGCAATTTTACAAATTTGGGTATGCATAATTTTAATTTCTTTTTTTTTCTCCACTTGGAGAAATCTTGGGTTTTTAGAGGTCCCCATATTTCATTTCCATAAAGAGCAATTGGTTTGATTATTGCTTTTAGGATTTTTAGCCATGTTTGAATTGGAATTTTTATACTGAATTGTATTTTTGATCATGAAGAAGACTCTCAGTGCCTTTGTTTTCAGTTCATTCACATCCAGATTGAAGTTCCCTGTTGAGCTGATTTTTAGTCCCAGATATGTGTATTCATAGGTGTGTTGGATGACCTGGTTTCCTGCTCTGAAAGTGTACTTATTTTCCTTACACCTGGGTCTCTTTTGAAAAATCATTATTTTTGTTTTTCTAGGTTGATTTTAAGAGCCCATGTTTGACTGAATGTGTCTATGATGTCAAGGAGCTGTTGTAGTCCCTCTTTTGTTTTTGACAGAATGACTAAATCATCTGCGAAGAGGAGACATTTGATTTCTGATTCAATTAGGGTTGGGCCAGGGGCAGTCGAATTGTTTAATTATTTGGCTAATTCATTTATATAAATCTGTCTGTCTGTCAATTCAGTTCAATTTGTGCTGTATTAGCATGGAAATTGTTACAATGTATTGCCAAAGCATAGTTTACATTGATTCTAGAACAGATATATATGCAACAAAACATGCATGTATATACATTTAAAAAGTAGAACGAATCAACATTTTAGAATTCTTTTAATAATTTAAAATTCAGTGTGATGTGTTTGTGTGTGTGTGTGTGTGTGTGGGCGCATCACTGATTTGTTGACTCCTCCCTGTTTTTGTGACAGGCATCAATGTATCTTGCTGCTAGTAAGATACAATCTTGTTTTACACCTAATAAATATTGAAGTTGTGTTTTCTTATTTAACTTTTTGAAGTCAGGGCAAAGTGTTTCAAATTTGGGATGAAATGTCTTTTTAATTTGTTAATGGTTAGAGCAGCGGTGAGGAAGTGTGTCTCTGTGGGTCAGTAAGGGCAGAAGCGGTCAGTGCTGTGGATATCTGTCCGTCTCTATAGTCAGAGTATGACTGCTCAGTCTGTACCTCGTCATCTGTCTTCTTCATTTACAGTCTTTCACTGTACTCAGATAATCTGCAGTTGTGTAA
>CM045014.1:40970069-40997569 GCA_024542945.1 allo-octoploid hybrid of Carassius auratus x Cyprinus carpio | reverse complement strand
AAAAAAATATATATATATATATATATATATATAAACTAATTTAAGTGCATTACAATACTTAGTAATAATTTAATACATTTTAAAATAAAGATACATTTCTTAAAGTAATAGCTCATCCAAAAGTGATAAGTAAGATATTTTGAGAAATGTCTCAGTGTTTTTGTCCATACATTGATGTGTCCAGTGTTATTTGGTTCCCAACATTCCTCAAAATATCTTCTTTTATGAAAATCATGAAGTTTTAGAATGACATGAGGATGAGTAAATGCTCATTTCTGGGTGAACCGTCCCTTTAAGAAGATTCATTTGACTTAAGATGCTCCCTATTTAGACAGCTCACTACAGAGTGAACTGAACTCTCTGAGAGAGCAGCAGTCGTTCCTCTGTTTCAGGCTGTGAGGTGACAGTTGTGTAACGCAAGCACAGAGATATTTCAGTGCTCAGACAGCTCTCAAACCTGCTAATGTGATTGTCCTGATGAACGTTTGAGCCGTTTCACATACAGAGACTCGGTGACGCTGCTTTTATCTGACACAGCGTGAGCTTCAGTTGTGGGCTGAGAGGATGTGGTCTGATGTTTGTCCGGAGCGATCTGTGCTGTTTGCTCTGTACTGATGTTAGACACGCCGCATAATTCATGTCCTCTGGGCTTTCTGTGAGCTGGGTCTGGTGAACACACACACACACTCCTGCTTGAGTCGAGTCCTCTCGAGGATTTTTTGTTTTGCCATCATGGGTGGCTGAATTCGAGATAAGCTGGATTTAGTGCAGAGGATCGTCCCCAGGAGGAGTCTTTCTCTCTCTCTCTCTCTCTCTCTCTCTCTCTCTCTCTCTCTCTCTCTCTCTCTCTCTCTCTCAGTTAATGTGTTGTGTCTCACTGCATAAATCTGAGACTGCAAAACATCTTACTATCAGACAGACAGACGGACAGATAGATAGATAGATAGATAGATACTTGTTTTGTCTGATGGGTCTCTAGATATTTTTATTTTTTTATGAAATATAAAATGAGAATTCAGTGGATTTTTTTTTCCTTTTTTTTAATTCCACATGGTTCTGAATTTATTAGCAAAAACAATGTTGATGTATCTCTTATTTCTTGATAAACCTTTGTTGTGTTATTAATTTATTTATTATTATTTTTATTTAAAATGTTTCTAATCACTGAATGGTTCAGAGAAAATATTAATTTTGATTAAATTCCTTGTGGCTCTGGAATTACTATGCATGCATATTTTTTTAGGTCAAAATATTCTGATTCTGATTCTTTTTTTTTTTATTTTTTTTTTTTTTCAAACCACAAAAATCTGATTAACTATTTTTGTATACAATCATTTTGATATATAATTGTTAACAAAGATGGAAGTGATAAATGATATGCATAATTATTAAGCATAATTCCTATGGGCTTTTGTAAGTATGAGTAAAACAAAGTCTGTGGTAAATATAAATTGATGAAACTTAGATGTTTTGCTCTACAAACATGAACTACACACTCCCAGAATGAAAATACAGATTTATGTTTGTTATGTTTTTTAAATCAACAACAACAACACATATATTTGTAATAACTAACTAGATATGAATGTTTGGAGTATGAGTGTATATATGTTCTACAACAAAACGTCATCATTAAGTTATGTTTAACACAGATCTAATTTACCTCATGACATGAAAAGCCCATTATAAAAAACCTGTAGGAGAATCTGGAGGGAATCTGTGGTGAGGTAGCAAAAGCATATTAATCTGATCAGTTCTAGCGTCTGAAGGAGGTGTGTGTTGAATGCGAGTCCGTCTGTAAACACTGATATAGAGGCAGAGCAGAAGCACGTTCCTGAGAGGACTGAATGAAACGAGGCTGTTTTCCTCACGTCAGAAGCTCAGATCGAGATGAATGATGTCTTTCTGTAACCCCACGCTCGCCGCCTGCCGTCCGGCTCCAACAGAAACCCGAGCGCTGCAGTATTGGAAATCGAAGGTGAGATCTGTCCGGCCTGCTCTAATTGTTTGGGGAGTTGAAGATTGCAGAGGAGCAGGTAATGGGAAAGATGATACGCTCGGCCACACGAGAAACAAATGCCGATAGTGCTCTCGTCCTGCTGGAGAAGCGTTGCTGCAGTGCTAATGCTGAAGCGTCAGCAGCTGGAATCAGTCTGCTAAACATGAAGCAAAAGCCATCGAGCACACTTGTTAACATTCAGTTTGATAAGAACTTGCATGGGTTATAGTGTGGGCCCAGAGACTCAAACCAAGAGCAGAAGTTAAAGACAGACCTCATCAGATCCAATGAGGCCTTTAACTGCAGTTGACTTTCATTAGACGGACTAATCAGAGCCGGACAGACATTTAATTGGACTGAAGTGACCCTGCGGGAATAATGAAGCCGAGTCCGTGTGTCTGCTCATTCCACAATATCTCTCAGCTCCTCATCATCCTTTCAGTCACTCGTTTGCAATCAGACAACAGTGATGTTTTCCTGTAGAGACAAACACACTTTCAGAGTTTTGCATCATTTGTAAGCTGTCACAGAACACACTGAAGAGAAGAAATAATAGAAATGAAAGAAACGTGTGACAGCTTGATGCTTGATAAGATGCTTTGTGTGTGTGTGTGTGTGTGTGTGAGTGTGTGTGTGTGTGTGTGTCTGTGTGTGTGTGTGTGTGTGTGTGTGTGTGTGTGTGTGTGTGTGTCTGTGTCTGTGTCTGTGTCTGTGTGTGTGTGTGTGTGTGTGTGTGTGTGAGTGTGTGTGTGTGTGTGTGTGTGTGTGTGTGTGTGTTGTCTATCAGTCTGTTGAACAGGTGATAAGCTAAGCTGCTTGAGTCAGTAGGTTAGTGAGGAGCTGGTGATCTGCAGTAGCTGCTTTAATCCAGAGCGACTCACCAGTTTAGTCTCATCGAGAGGATGAGGATGTTGATCACACCAGCAGTAACAGAGGTTGAGCGGTGTGAGAGTCAGGTGCTGGTTTTACTGTGACTGGATGGGATTGATTGTTTTGCTATGATTGCTATGTTCATATCTGCTGTCCATCCTGCTCCTGTCCTGAAGAGTTCAGCTCCAACTCCAACCAAACACACCAGTGATCCTCCAGGAGAAAACACACACCATTTACTCTCATTTGACGTTTTGTGCATTTGTGTTTGAACCTGAGCTTCTGCTACTGATATCATGTAAACAAACCAGCAGAAACGTGCCACTTAAAAACAGCTGACTGCCAAAGAAAAGAAAACACCATCTCTTAGAAGACTAAAGTTCTACAGTAATTTCACAGAGTAATAGAGTATAAATTCTCAGAGTAATAAATTATGTTCTGTCAGGATAGGTCTTTGCTTCCTTCCCTTTTTTTTATTAAAATAACTTCACTTTACTCACTTTAATGCTGGGAATATATGTGACAAAAGCACAGAGAGTGTGTTATGGTTATTATTTTAGTTATACTTGAAACGTGGGTTATTATTATTAGCTAAAACTGAAACCACTGAAAAACAAAATCATTTTACTTGAAATAAAAATAAATGTTAACTGAAATCAAATAAAATAACATTAAAAAACATATTAGTAACATTTTATTTAAAGCCTATAAGTGTATTGCGTTATAAAGGGTTATTAAAGGGTATAATGTATTACAATTATTCATAATGTGCGTTGTAATACATTATATCCAAATAATAATAATTATAATATAAAATAATCATAACCAAATTTAAAATGCATATTGTAAGAATGAATTGATATGTGTTATAATGTATTAACTGTGGTTACAGTTATTCATGAGATTGTACAATGCATTATAAGGTCCATTACAAGGCATAATTAATGTATTAAAACCACTTTTATCATGCATTATACATAAACTGCAGTTTTCATTTTAATTTAGTTTAGTTTAATTCAGTTTAGTTAACTTGATATACTAAAAAAATCACTAATAAAAATCAAATCTAATTTGAAATAACAAATAATTTATAAAATAAAATAATATTAACAGGATTATAGTAGTATCTCAATGATAGTAAACTCTTATTTTTTTCACATGGATGTGTACTGTAAATCTGCTTTGAAGCTGTTTGTAGATGAATAAATGCAGGTTTGAGTTGTGTTTGGTGTGGGGTTCGTGGCGTGAGTGATCAGCGATCTCGGCGTGTTCCTTATTTAAACACAGCAACACTGCAGTATTAATGGGGTCACCTGTGCTTTCTCAGGCCGTCCTTCTTCGGCAGCACTGTTCGTTCCCATGGAAGGACTCTGGCACTCCTGTAAATGTAGGCCACGCTCTCCCTGCAGTGTAAGCTGCTTCACTGCCCTCCATAGCAATTGACACTGATGAATCGGGCCGGTTCTGTTGGTCATAGTTTTATTGAGCTGCTTTTGTAAGCTGTTCAGATTTGTGCGGCTGAAAAGCAGAGCGTAGAAGCATTTGATTCATCTGTTCAGATTCATCCTGCAGAACAAACCTTCAGTCGTGTGTTTCTGTCGAGACAGACGGCTCTGTCTGTACAAGCGCTGCTTTAATCCTCTGTACCTCCTTTGAATTCTGCCTGATATTTCTGCGCTGTAAGGCTGGAGAAACAGTCAAAGACGTCCCGACCGCTGACCTGATCTCACCATCTGATAGAACAGAAGAAAAGCAACTTTTAATGGGATTTCAAGTGTTGAGTCCATGTCTGTCCATGAGTCCATGAACTCATTGATATGCTAGTGTACAGCTGAAGATGAGAAAATGAACTCTCAGCACATCCAAAACAGGGTTATTACTAAAACTAAAACCATAAAAAAGTCATTGCTTGAAATAAAAGAACTCTGAAAACTAACTGAAATAAAATATTGAAAAAAGGAAAAACATCTCAGGTTACGGATGTAACCATGGGTCCCTGAGAAGGGAACAAGACACTCCGTCCTCTAGGTGTCGCTATGGGGGAACACCTTCAGTGTGACCTGTGTCTGAAGCATACATCTAAACACAACAATAACACTGGCTGGCAACAGCCTGTGATGCTATCACCCGGCACAACCACAGTATAAAAGGGCACCTGGAGAACACATCAACCGCTGCTTCATCAGAAGCTTACATCTGAAGCATGGCAAGGGAACTATAGGACGCAGTGTCTCATTCCCTTCTTAGGGAACCATAGTTACATATATAACCTGAGATGTTCCCTTCCTATGGAACTTAGAACTGGATCCTCTAGGGGTCACTTTGGGGAACATTATACCCATGCTTCCATGCTGAGGGGAATGCAGGCAAGAAACCATGGTGAGCACTAAGTACCAATTGTACCGTAGCCATGGGAGTTGCCCCAGAAGACGTCTTGATGGCTGTCAGTGAAATTAACCCCTTCAGCCAAGAGCCTGAGCTGCATACCCTAAAGAACTTACCTGTTAAGGGCTGGGCTAGGAAGCCCAAGCCTAGGGCAGAGCTCAAGGTTGGAATCAGAAGAAAGATATTCCTTTAAGGGGATACGGCCAGGTGTCTAAAAAACCACACCAGACCCTGGCCTGTCTACCGCCGGTGCTGAATAAACCTGCTCAAAGAACTGACTCAACAGATCTTTAGTAGCAACACCCTGCACAGAAATGTATCAACAGAGATACATAAGTTGAGTGGAGCCCAAGGTGAGAACCAGGGCCTAAACCAACTCAGAGGAAGGGAATGAAGCTGACAGTGTGTAACCCTTCCCATACAGGATTTTAGAAAATGTGCAGAACGCTAGCGTGCACACTTACCACAATGTGGATTTTAGAAAGTGCACAGAGGCTCAGTGTGTGCACTTACCATAGCAAGGATTTAGAAAAAAGCATTGCTTAAGACCTACATGACGCTCATAGAACAGGATGCAAAGCTTCTGCTCACAGATGCCCAGATAGGGAGTAGTGCACTTGCAAGAGGCCCTTCAGGGTAAGGGAAGCATAGCTAGCTCACATAACAAGCAACTCATCAGGGAGGCAGGAGATGGTCCAGCTGCCTGGCATGATCGCTGTCTGGAGCTCAAAAGATCGGAGGCCCAACTTCAAAAATGGGGAGCACTGCCTAGTTTGACCCAAATAGGGGCATCTTATCAGGGAAGCAGCAAGTGGCCCAACTACCTGATGTCACTTCCACAGAGCTCAAGAGTGGAGGGTTCAACCCCTAGAGAGGAGAGAGAGGAGCCAAGCTCGACCAAAGCGACCAATAGCTCAGGGTAGAGGACCTAACTCTCGTGTCGAGAGTATAGAGCTTAATGCTACTCAGAGCAGAAGCATCTAAGAGGGGTTTCCACAGAAACACAAATCCCTCTCCCTCAGGGAATGCAGTGTACTCAAGCCCACTCCGCAGAGGGGTCAAATCAAGTCAAGTCACCTTTATTTATATAGCGCTTTAAACAAAAAAGATTGTCAAAGCAACAGAACAACATTAATTAGGAAAACAGTGTGTCAGTAATGAAAAAAAAAATAAAAAAAAAAAACCTTGGGTCCTAAGGGTTGCAGCGTAATACTGAGGACCTGATGCTGGGAGACTTCCTCAGAAGCCTGTCCAAGCCGAAGATCACGGCTATCACCAGCCTGGATCCAGAACCGATGAGTGAAACTATCACCGAAATTGGTCAACAGCAGGAGGTCCTGACTTAGCCGGTGTGTCAAACCTAAAAGTCAGAAAACAGAACAGGTCCAAGTAGCGCTACAGAGAAAGGCTGGTATTGAATACAACAAAACATTTTTACACAAGAACTAGCAGTAGAGTAGATGAAATGGATCGTACTCACCAACCATGACTCCTGTGCATGGCTCAGGCTCATGGATATAGGCTGGAGGCAAAGTCTGAAGAGCACTGGGGTCCAGACCATCAGTCGGTAGTTCTATAGACATAGAAACTAGCCAAAACATCATAGGCCCAGCATAAGAGACTGCAATGCAAGCGCAGGAGACTCCTACCTAACCTCAGTCAGAAGGAAAGATTTTCAGGGGAATTAAGTGGAGGAAGATGAGAGCAGATGTAATACTCTCAGAGGGAGGTGAGTAGATGGATCAGGTTTTACTCTGGTCCAGACGAGAGCATTGAGAAGTCTGGATCGCCTCCCTCAAATCTTGCCTGACACCCTTAGATCCACACCCACGACATTTAAACTGTTCACTCACAAAAATCTAGGTCCCAGAATGGGATTTTCACATTGATGCTGTGAAAGACCCCTTTTTGGTTCCCCAAAGAACCCTTCAGTGATCAGTTCTTCAAAGAACCATGTTTTGCTTAGTATGAAGAACATTTTATTTGTCTGAAGAACATTTTTCTACTGTAAAAGCGTTTAGTGGTTTCATGGATGTTAAAGGTTATTCATGGAACTCAAAAGAACATGATTTTGAGAACTGATGTCAAACTGTGATGAATCTTTCTTTCTTTCTTCCCTTCCTTACGTTCTGTTGTGTTTGTCTTTCGGTCAGTAACAGAATTACAGTTGAAGTCAATAACAGCTGACCATCTGTAGATCAATGCTTTAAGCTGCTATATGAGCGGATCTTCATCATGTGACTTTAGCGGATATAAATTGCTGCGCTAGGCTAGCTCTGGCATGTTAGCATCTGTCTCTCCTCATGGTGTTTTGCCAGAAAGCAAAATCGATACCTCAGCAACAGCAGAACCTGTGCTGCTCATTTGAATTAGCTCTGTTCAATACTTCCCCATTCACACTAATTTGCATTTTAGCCTGAAAGCGTCTCATTAGCTTCCTGTGCGCTTCTTCTCCACTGCAGGGTGCTAATGGTTGGATGCGCTTGGCTAAGTGTGTAGCATGGGGAGTGCTAGCGTGGCCATCACCCATCACGCGCACGCTATCAGGGGAAACGATCTGAACTTATCAGCAATCAGCATTAATGTTGATGTAGTGTTGTTTATGAGCATTAATCATTTAGGACAGGCCCCATGCTAGTAGCACCCGATTAATCTGTGTAGCGCTAGCACGGAAATTGATGATGATGAATTACAGCGTTTATGAAGTCAGTCTCCATTAGCAGAGGCGTTGAGGAGTCATCAGCGATCAGACACACTTCCACTATATTCAGTCCTGTGAGGAGCAAGAGAGCAGCGTTAATAACATCAGATCTGATGCTGCATGTGCTTCAGTTCAGTGCATTTGAGTTTGGAGGAACCCTGTACTTAAACACACATGTGAATATGATGATGATGAGCACCTTATTTCATCTGTGCATTACACTCTTCACACACTTAAAGGGGTCATATGATGCGATTTCAAATGTTCCTTTCTCTTTGGAGTGTTACAAGCTCTTGGTGAATAAAGAAAATCTGTAAAGTTGCAAAGACTAAAGTCTCTCCTCCAAAGATATATTCTTTATAAAAGTTAAGACTCGTCCACGCCCCCCTGAAACGGCTCGTTCTAACGCGCCCCCACATATCTACGTCTCTATGTGGGAAGATTTGCATAACGCCACCCAGATGTTCAGCAAAGAAAGAAGGCGTACCTTTTATTCTCGTTGTAGTATTGTTGTTGCCGCCATGTCGTATAGACGCTGTGTGTTTCACTGTAAAAGCGAAACTACTTTTGTGTTATGCAATGTAGTTTTAAGAGTTTTTTTTTTAGGTGAGAATGTAGTTGTTTAGACATCAAATATTTGGTTTCTTAATAAAGTGTCTATTAGAAAATTTGCTTTGATGTTTTTGGACATGTAAGCTCCAAATGGTGAGATGCAGTGTAGCACTCATAAACCCACAGAGGGCACCTCAACTCGGCCAGATGTTCTGGAATTTACCACTGGCTCTGATGTCTCTGTTGTGGTTAAACATGATATATATTTAATTTGCGGTAAATCTCACAGGCAGTCTTTGGTCGTGTTAATCTATTTTTATTTTTTTAAATTTTTTTCAGAACAAATAGTTTTGGCTGGGGGCAAATTCTCATAGCCTTATATTTTATATAACTATATCAGAGCGCTGCTTTTGTACTTTTGCCTGAATTGCTTAGCAACTTTTTTTTACCAGTATACTGTATTTTTGTTTTTGTATATTAAATAGTATTGTTCAATAAATAATATTTTATATAAATAATAGTAGCATTTAATAGTAGCCTATTTAGTATTGAGAAACAATGTGAGTGTTTGTTATGGTGATTTTAGTTAAATTATTTCTCCATTAGATGGCGACAAGAGACTGTTTTTATGAGTGAGTCAGCAGTAAAGACTTTTATATTGAGAGACTGACACAGGGTTGTAAAGAAGGACATTCTTCTTTACATTAAACAACATGTAAGATGCAGCCAACAGCTGAAAAGATACTATGACAAAGATATCGCTTTTCTTAGTGGACATACAGACTAATGTTTTATTGTGAATATTAGATTGAGCTGAAGAATGAATGCTGTATCAGATGCAGGTAATCACACTCTTCTCTACATAATACAATAAGCTTTTAACTTTACATGAAGCAATTCATTAACTATGGCCGAATCACAGCCATGCTAATATAGCGATAGAGGCTAGAGTTTTCTTCAGTTTTCTTGTGTTATTACACTGTCAAAATAGTTGTGAAGTTCAAGTAAAACAAAGATGAGTTACAAGAAAATACTATTTCAGTTTTTAGTTCAGCGTTACTGAGTGAAAATTGTTTTTACATCGTGCAGATGTGTTGCTGTTTAGGTAGTTATATACAAACACTGACATTTTAAATGATGTGAGATCAGCTCTGCCGTGACAGTAATTGGACTGAAAGAGAAAACTTGCATTAACATTAATGTCTGTTACAGCGTTATGAATTAACAATACTAAGATCATCAACTTTCTGTCTGTAGGAGTGCAGTGTGGAGTTGCTTGTGCAGAGCATGTTTAAGCCCAAAGTGCACTTCGGTTGTTACGCATACAGTGTGCGTGATATACATTTCAACCAAGCATTCTTGTCAAAACTGAAGTATACTATATATGGGCTTTAGAATACAAGCCAGAACAGAGGAAATCAAGAAAAGCGTTTCACTGCTAAACAGAGAACAGAACAGATGGAAGAGAGAGAAGGATCAGATCAGAGAAACAGAAAAGGAGGAGGATGGAGAATCTGAGGTGTGAGCGTGTAAAGGTGCGGTCATCTGTCACGACGGACTCTGAGGAAACACTTGCTGAGGGAATGAGTGTGCTGACATGAGAGCGAGTGATAAAGTGGCGCTCTCGCTGAGACGGATGACTCTTAACCTGTGCACATCTGTCACACACACACACACACACATTACCGATACACTGTATAAATGTTTGATGAGCCATTTACAAACACTTCTAAAATATTCATGGAGGTCATGGACTGGCTGTAGAAGGATGTTCAGTGGAAACACAGGCCCACAATGGAAATCTGGGACTAGAAATCAAACCTTCACTTGGAAATGAGCAAAATGAATGTGGAATTTTAAACATGAAGACACATATGGCATGAAATGAATGATACATCTGTGATATTGTGCCGTATTTCTGTGTGATTGATCGTGTAAAGGCTGATTCAGATGAAGTAGGGGTGTCTGAGACTCTGTTGTCTTTTAATTCCCCATTTATTTGAGTAGTTTTGCTTTTGATGTTTCAAAGGTCTTGGGGTTTAATGTGCCAGTTAATGAGGAGATTGAGTGACGTGGATCAAACAGAATATATCATTATATTTCTGGAGCAGGACTGTGTGTATCAATTAATGTATGGTTAAACTCAACTGGTTAATAATATTTAGTGAACTAGTTGATGATTTTTGAGCTCAATATTAGATGCCTGCAGAGAGAAAGAAAGAAGTGTTCATTTTAAAGATGTCAAAATGTATTCAGATGACTATTCAGATCTGAAAATTCACATCTGCTCTCAGTCAAAGCAGCAACCTGAAGCTGTGTGTGTGTGTGCGTGTGCGTGTGTGTGTATGCGTGTGTGTGTGTGTGTATGCATGCGTGTGTGTGTATGCATGTGTGTGAGTGTGTGTGTGTGTATGGGTGTATGCGTGTGTGTGTGTGTGTGTGTGTGTGTGTGTGTATGCGTGTGTGTGTGTGTGTGTGTGTGTGTGTGTATGCATGTGTGTGTGTGTATGCATGTGTGTGAGTGTGTGTGTGTGTATGGGTGTATGCGTGTGTGTGTGTGTATGCATGCGTGTGTGTGTGTGTGTGTGTATGTATGCATGTGTGTGAGTGTGTGTGCATGCGTGTGTGTGTATGCATGTGTGTGTGTGTGTGTATGCATGCGTGTGTGTGTATGCATGTGTGTGAGTGTGTGTGTGTGTATGGGTGTATGCGTGTGTGTGTGTGTGTGTGTGTGTGTATGGGTGTATGCGTGTGTGTGTGTGTGTATGCATGCGTGTGTGTGTGTGTGTGTGTGTGTGTATGCATGCGTGTGTGTGTGTGTGCATGCATGTGTGTGAGTGTGTGTGCATGCATGCATGTTTGTGTGTGTGTATATGTGTGAGTGTGTGTGTGTGTGTGTGTGTGTGTGTGTGTGTGTGTGCGCGCATGTGTCTGTGCGGTGGAGGTCACGTCAATGCCATCTCTGCTGTAATTGTATGTGGATGGCATTCTCAGATCAGTGTGGTGGATTTATGATTGTCCTCCTGCGTCAGACGAGCATTCACTCAAGGCTGGCTCCTCTGACGGATGATGGATGTGTGAGGCTGCTGTGGGATTGTGGCTTTACGCCTTGACGATTCTCTCGGAGGTCATTAGAGTTCATATTCCTCCATCAGTTCAGACTGCAGGTGTCAAACATGCTGGAAAAGATTCACGAGACACGAGGAGAGGCCCTGGAGAAACTCTGTCACTGAGATATTAACCCTATAAAGCTACTGCATCGTATTATACAGTATAAAGGCTTGAAATGATCAACATGATCAAACTTTGCTGTTGTTTCACTCAATCTAGTCATGTTGCCTGTCGTCTGATTGATAGTGTGTTTTATCCAGTAAAAGCTCTTTTAGTGTAATTGTAGAAATGCTTCTCATGTCTTTCTGGTGTCAGATCTTGAGTGATTTTGATCAAGTAAAGGTCAGAATAACTGCAGTAATATCTCCAGATGAACTCTTACTGGACTGAAGCAGCTCAGCTTTACTTGATTCTCCATCAATCATGTTTTAGAGTCTCAAATCTGATAATCAGGATCTTTTGAGGAGCGTTTGTTTCTAGAAGCTTTACTTTCACTGTTCCTCAGCGGAGGAATGATCTTCACAAGCCTCCAGAACATCTCACATCTTCTGAGGAGCCTTTATTTCTTCATCTCTCAATCACTGCATTATATGTTTGGAGCATTTCCATCTCATCTCACTGAGACACATTACTGGAGATATAGAGCAGAGACTCATATTTAGATCATTTTACGTCTGTATCTGGTCTACTGTTATAAAGATCTCACTGATTTACATCACAAGCAGCAGAATTTCATCATATAAATATCAGCATCTCCAGCAAATTCACATTTGCTCAGTTTGAGTGTCTGAATAAAATTGAGCTGTTTCCCCCTCCATATTCTATATTAATATCCTCCATATTCAGACTATATGAGCCATAAAAGGATAATGGGTTAAATATGATACAAAACAAGAACATATGCTTTTTAAAATATTTTTTCTAAAACTTCAGTACAGGGTTAATTTCATACAAACACACACACACGTTGCAACAGAAATGGTTCAGTTTTTGTTTTGGATCAGGTTTGGTCTTAAAGGGTTCACGTCATGATGAGGAATCACATGTTCCTTCATCTTCCTAGATAATAGTCAAGTCCGGTGCAGAAGGAGTGTTTTCTGCTGTCTGTGGATCTGCTGCTGTGAAACACAATGGTATTTTTAGCACAAAGCTGGTGTGACTCTGCGTGTTGGTCAATAGAAGCGGATGGAAACAGATGGAGTGTCAGCGTTTGTCCCCGCAGGCCTCGCTCGTGTCTTATAGGACGCGTCTCGCTGCTTATAAAGCTTCACAATCAGCCGCTCTCTCCTGCATTCTGATTGCTAATTAGCTCTTATTGGCTTCTTTTGAAATACTGCCTGACCTCTTTAGAGGCACTTGAAGGGGAAATTTGTTTTTAATGAGACTGAGAGTAGTTTAATGCCACTAGTTAAGTCCGGAGACTAGTGAGAAACTTCTTAGTCATTGATGCTTAAATAGGATGTAGAGCTCAGACACTACACAAGCACTTTTAACTATTTGTTCATTTTTTTTTTTTTAGTCACTTTATTTATTTGGTTGGTTAATCTATTTGTCTTTTTGTTTTATGTTAGTTTTTATTTGTATTTATTTATGTTGGCTATTTGTCTTTAATTTATATATTTATCTATTTTGTATTTTCTGCTGTTATTTATTTTGTCATTTGTCTGTATTTATTCATCATCCCATTATTTAGAATCATTTTGTGACACAGATGATGTTCATCAACACGACATGGAAACAGATTCTGCGGTCAGAAGTGAAATTGTATGTAACACAGCTCTTGTCTTCAGCAGAGATAAATGATAAAGGAAAGATTAAAGTCATTGTGTTTCTTACAAAAGAGAAAAAATCCAGATGAAAGGGAGGAGAATAAAAACGCAATGTTCTCAGAACGTTCTGTACTCATAAAATCACCGTCATTACAGCAGAGCAATAACAGTCTCTCAGACAGACGGATGAGAGAGACAGAAACATACTTCATGACAGAGAAGAAAGAGAAGACCGTCTGCTCAAAAGGCTACATTCATTTGCTCAAAAATACAGAAAACAGTGAAATATTATTAATTGTAAAATATCTGTTTTCTATGTGAATATCTGTAATTTATTTCTGTGATGTGCAGCTGTATTTTCAGCATCATTACTCCAGTCTTCAGTGTCACATGATCTTCAGAAATCATTCTAATATGCTGCATAAGAAATTTGTCTGGGTCTGTGAGTGTGTGTGTGTGTGTGTGTGTGTGAGAGAGAGAGAGAGAGAGAGAGAGAGAGAGAGAGTGTGTGTGTGTGAGAGAGTGAGAGAGAGTGTGTGAGTGCGTGCATGTTTTTGTGACATATCAGGACACAACTGTGTATAATGTCATGGGTATGTCACAGGTATTACAAGGAGAGGGTGACTTATGAGGACATAACCCATGTCCCCATTTTTCAAAACACTTATAAACCATACAGAATTAGTTTTTTTGAGAAAGTAAAAATGCTCAAAGTTTCCTGTAAGGGGTAGGGTTAGGTGTAGGGTTGGTGTAGGGCAATAGAATATACAGTTTGTACAGTATAAAAACCATTACGCCTATGGGATGTCCCCACAATTCACAAAAACAAACATGTGTGTGTGTGAGTGAGTGTGTGAGAGAGAGAGAGAGAGAGAAATGTAATTTTTACCAAATTACCGTACATCTGACCACATCTATACATTACATACTCTAATGGAAAAACGTGTTAACCAAGATAAAGGTAAAATATATGCATGCTTTATTGACTTTAAAAAAGCTTTTGACTCAATTTGGCAACAAGGACTATTTTACAAACTTATTGAAAGCAGCATAGGAGGTAAAACCTGACCTTATCAAATCAATGTACACTGAAAGTAAATGTGGTGTAAAAATCGGCACCAAACGTACGAGGTATCTTTCCCAAGAGCGTGGAGTGAGACAGGGCTGCTGCTTAAGCCCAGCATTATTTAACATTTACATCAATGAACTGGTGATCAGTCTGGAGAGATCACCTACACACCTCACAGATCAGATCTGCTTCTGCTGTCTCCACTCAACATGCTTTACAGCAGAACCTGGACCTGCTAGAACAATACTGCCAGACCTGAAGAAAACCAAAATCATGATCTCTCAGAAAAGAACACAACATACATTTACATTAGGCACTAACCAGATAACACACACATCACACTACAACTACCTGGGTTTGAAAATCACATCCAGAGGAAACTTTAATCATGCTGTGAATGAACTGAGAGATAAAGCACGCAGGGCCTTCTAAGAGATAAAATGCCAATGTCCTATAGAAATCCCTATTAGAATTTGGCTGAAAATATTAGAATCAGTAATTGAGCCCGTTGTCCTCTATGGCAGTGAGGTGTGGGTCCACTGACAAATCCAAATCAAGATTTCACCAAATGGGAAAAACATCCAACTGAGAACCTGCACGCAGAACTCTGTAAAAATATATTACACGTGCACCAGCACACAACAAATAACACATGCATGGCAGAATTAGGCAAATATCCATTAATCATAAAGATATAAAAAAGGGCAATTAAATTCTGGAAACATCTGAAACTCAGTGACCCCGATCATATCATTATAAAGCCCTGCAACACCACGAGATGAGCAAAGAAAGCAGTCCCTCCCTCAGCTGATCCAGAGCTTCAGTCCTGATGCTTCATCTGCCTCTGCATTTCTGGATGCTTTTGAACCCATCAACCTCCAGGAATTGAAGGAGGTGACTGACGATCTTAAACCTTCATTCTGTTCTAGAAAATGTTTTAAATTAATTATTGATTCGATTGGGCCAGGTCTGCTGTCTCTTATTAATAAGTGTCTCCAAACTGGCTCTGTTCCTACAGTCACTCCTCTGCTCAAGAAGCCTTCACTGGACCCCTCTGTCTTAAATTTTTTTTGCCCTATTTCTGTTGCAGCCAGACTTCTTTTAAAGTGCCGTAAACATGAACACATCACTGCAATTCTTAGATCCCTTCACTGGTTGCCGATCTGTCAGAGAATGGACTTTAAAATTCTCCTCTTCGTATATAAATCCCTACATAACAAAGCTCCTGTCTATCTCTCTGAACTTCTTCATCTTTATACTCCGTCCAGAAGCCTACGATCCTGTGACCAGGCTCTGTTGGTGGTCCCTCGCGTTAGGCTAAAGCGTAGAGCAGAGCGTGCATTTGCAGTGACAGGGCCACAACTCTGGAATACCCTGCCTTTAGAGATTAGAATGGCCCCTTCCTTGTCTATTTTTAAGTCCTTGTTAAAAACCTATTTGTTTTCCTTAGTGTATTGACTACTGTGATGTTAAATTTTTCTCTGGTCTGTTTTTTGTGTATGCGTAAAATTCTTGCTCTTCTGTAAAGCACTTTGGTCAGCCTGGTGGCTGTTGTAAATGCACTATACAAATAAAATTGAAATTGAAAAGAAAGAAAAAAAAAAAAATTCACTAACATCTACTGATGCTCTGAATCACATCAGAATCAATCAGATTACTGCACAAATCAAACAGAACTACAAACACAACAGCAGAGTACAATGCAATGCTATTTGGCCATAAAGAGAGAGTAGAGTATGGCAGAGTATCTGTACACAGTGTCAGATAAGAAACTGACCAGATACAGACTCAGCGGACACAAGCTGATGATAGAGACGCACAGAGATTGTGTTCACACTGTGATCTGAATCAGATGGAAACAGAACTGCACTTCCTCACAGAATGCTCCAAACACACGGACACACGGACAGTGTTCTGTGATCAAATACAGCAGATCCATCAGACATTTAAAACTCTCTCAAACCAGGAGAAACTGTGGTATCTGTGAGGAGAACACAAGAACTGCTGTGTGTTTGCTGCTCAATATGTGTCTGTCTGTCACCAGAGAAGAGAAAACACACCTGCCCTGATCTGATGTGTCCACACATGCAGATTATATTATATTAGATTCAACTTTATTGTCATTGCACATGTAAGGTACATGGCAACTAAATGCAGTTAGCATCTAACCAGAAGTGCAATAAGCAGTAAGTACAGAATATACAGTGTCTACAATATGTTACAAATGTACAATAAATATACAGATAAGGCAGTGCTATGGACATACTATACAGATGGATGATGTAATAAGTGTATGTGCAGTATAAGCAGAAACTATGAACATATGAACATCATTTACACTAGTGCAATGGACAGTAAAAACGTGCATAGAAAAATATTCCAGTGTGCAAATGGATCAGTCAGTATTCTGGATGAACAGACAGTAGTGCAAGTAATAACAAGTGAACTGTTTTTTGTTTGTTTGTTTGTAAACCAGATGTAATGATTATGTAGATTATGTTATGCCATATTACTCTATTATATTACTTAGATGTATATTTTGCCTCTGTAAATCTAATACTATATATTATTTTATTTCTAACTTATACACTTACATACACTAATTCATTTTGCACTACATGCTTAATACCTTTTATATATTTTTATTAGTACTATTATTCTCTTTCTTTCTGTTAATACATATGTGCACTATTTGTAAGCAGCCCAGCTGCAACTGCTTTGGCAAGTCTGCTTTTTCTAACTGCGGGGAAGTCATGGCGTAGTGGTTAGAGAGTTTGACTCCTAACCCTAAGGTTGTTAGTTTGAGTCTCGGGCCGGCAATACCATGACTGAGGTGCCCTTGAGCAAGACACCGAACCCCCAACTGCTCCCCGGGCGCCGCAGCATAAATGATACCCACTGCTCCGGTGTGTGTTCACGGTGTGTGTGTGTTCACCAATTAAATTGAAATTGAGTGTGTGTGTGAGAGAGAGAGAGAGAGAGAGAGAGAGAGAGAGCATGTGAGTGAGTGTGTGTGTGTGAGAGAGAGAGAGAGAGAGAGTGTGTGTGTTTGTGTGAGGGTGTGTGTGTGTCTGTGTGTGAGAGAGAGAGAGAGTGTGTGTGTGTGTGTGTGTGTGAGAGAGAGAGAGAGAGAGAGAGAGAGAGAGTGTATGCAGGGGAATCCTCCGTGCTGTAAAGCGTCTCAGACAGAGGATCAATCCCAGATTCTCTGACACTCATCCATATTCATGAGTGTCTCTGTTCTCTTTCATCATCAGGAGCGTCTCCTCCGGCTCTGTCTCTTCTCAGGCTGTCGTCTGTCAAGAGTTGCTCTCATGAGGAGCATCAGACAGACAAACTCAATCGGATGCGCCGCTGGGAAGTGCTCTGACTCCTCTGAAGTGTGTTTGCAGGAATCACATGCTGTTGATTCTAGAGAATGATTCAGAATCAAGAGGAGCGTTCACCCAGAAACTAGAGCTCTGTCCTCCTCGTGTCCTGCTTTCTTCTCTGAAACAGAAGGAGACTTTGTGAGAACTGTGTGTGATCCATTAAATTACAGTGAAATCAGACTGATTTGATTCAGCTTCTAGAAGCAATTCATAACAGTCATCCGTGGTTCTGTACTATTCAAGTCTTCTGAAGTCATTTTGAAGTAGTGAATGCCAATTAACAAGTCATTTTAGGTCTGAGATTTTCAGTGAATCAATTGACCTGCTTCACAAACCTGCTCCATTCCCAAATTGGACTCACTTCAAATGCAATGAGTAATAGTCCACTAGAGGTAAATATTATATATCTATAATCATATGGCTCAAAAAAAAAAAAAAAAAAAACTGAAAAGCTTCAGTCCATGTTCATTTTTACTGTATTAAAACAGTAACTAGCACAATATCTTCTTTTGTTGTACAGAGAAAGAAAGTCATGAGGGCGCGTGCATGATATTTGGGTGAACTGTCCCTTTAAGGGTGAATAATTTTGATTTGTAAAATAAGCATTTTACAGTCACTGGCGAGTTTCCCACGAAAAACGTGGAACCTGGCAGAGAATGAGACGTCTCTCCTCATCTGTGTCCCTCTTGGACATTTGCCTTGAACAGATGGGACAATTAGGTTTTTTTTTTTATTTTTATTTTTTTTGATGATTTACTTAAGCTAGGACACTTCCGAGATGCTTCTGTATCAAATTATATACAATAAATTACAATAAACAAGAATGGACAACTATTTAGTTCCAGTCCTGGTCAGTGAGTCATTTGAATCGTTCAAAGAGCTGATTCTTTCAAAACAAAACAAGCGACAATTCCTAACATAGAAAGATGTGGTTCCAAATTCATCATGATTCAAAACAAGCGACTCTTTGAGTTACTGAAGCATTTGTTCAAGTGATTTGTTCATAACACTGGTTTATTTGAGAAGATCAATTTAGGTTCTGTTTGGTTGACTTTGCTGTTTGTAACTACCAGTTGTGTCATCATTTTTACTTGAGGACACTTGAAGTTTCTCTGAGGCTCAATGGAGATCTGGCCTGATGAAGGGTTATTGCAGACTGTTATGTGTTTCTGTAGGCATGTGAGTGTGTGTAAATCAGCTCTGCAGCTCCCTTCTATGGTGGCATCATATGATCTGGAGCTCAACATGCACAGTGTTTGATGACATTCACAGGCACCGTTATTTTTTTAATCCTACAGATTCATCAACCTTGAATTTGTGTAGAGTAATAAAGAAAGAACTGTATTTTGCTGTAACAGTCACACACACACACACACACACACACACACACACACACACACACACACACACACACACGTGCATAAAGGCAAGCTCAACAGCAGCAGTGTCATATTAGTCTTCGGGTGCAGCTGTTTTGCTCACTGAGGGGTAAAATTGAAAAGCTGTCTTAGTTGTTGAACAAACAGCAGACGGTCGTTGTGTCCAGCGGAGCTCAGAGACGTAACCATCTCTCAAACACACACACACTACTCTTCAGCAGACGTGGGTGGTTAAACACACTTCACCAGGAGAGATTGCATTACTGGACATATTTCATTGAGTCCATTAGCTCATGCTAACACACGTCATGAACTGTATGTGCTCACGAACACGCAATGATGTCACATGAAATTACTGATGTATAAACGTGTTTGAGGGTGTTTTGGAAATGTATTTTTTGAAAAGTTATTTGAAGAAATTACTTTTTTCTTTTTTCTTTTATAGAAGCTCATTTCATGAATAGCGTCTTCAATTTAGATCCGTTATGCTGCTTGGCGTGCTGGTGCTTCTAGAATCTTATTCAGATTCATGATTTGTGAAACGAATCACTTACACTCCTTCTTGAACCAGTTTGACAAATTCAAAGGAACCAAATTGAATCAAAAGATTAATTTGCAAACTGGATAACACTGTGACTAATCAGCAAAGAATGTTGCAAATGTAGCGAAAGGCTCTCTAGAAATGTATCCAAGTGAAAGATGTTTTTTTTTTTTAAATAAAATTCAATAAAATATTTATCCTTGAGTAAAGAACATTTACCCAAAACTGTACTTAAGTACAGTGATTAAGTATTTGTACTTTGTTACTATACATCACTGTATATAAACTGAGTATTGTGACATATCAACCTACAATTTGGATACATAAACTCAGAATTGCGATACATAAACTCAGTATTGTTATAAACTCAGTATTATGATACATAAACTCAGTATTGTTAAAAATAAACTCAGAATTGTGATATATAAACTCAGTATTCTGATATATAAACTCAGTATTGTGATACATAAACTCAGTATTGTGATACATAAACTCAGTATTGTGATATATAAACTCAGTATTGTTAAAAATAAACTCAGAATTGCGATATATAAACAGTATTGTGATATATAAACTCAGTATTGTGATAAACTCAGTATTATGATACATAAACTCAGTATTTTTAAAAAATAAACTCAGAATTGCGATATACTAACAGTATTGTGATATATAAACTCAGTATTGCGATACATGAACTCAGAATTGTGATATATAAACTCAGTATTGTGATATATAAACTCAGTATTGTGATATATAAACTCAGCATTGCGATACATAAACTCAGTATTGTGATACATAAACTCAGTGTTGTGATAAATAAACTCAGTATTGCGATATATAAACTCAGTATTGTGATATATAAACAGTATTGTGATATATAAACTCAGTATTGCGAAACATTAACTCAGAATTTCGATATATAAACTTAGTATTGTGATATATAAACTCAGTATTGTGATACATAAACTCAGTATTGTGATATATAAACAGTATTGTGATATATAAACTCAGTATTGTGATACATAAACTCAGTATTGTGATATATAAACAGTATTGTGATATATAAACTCAGTATTGCGAAACATTAACTCAGAATTTCGATATATAAACTTAGTATTGTGATATATAAACTCAGTATTGTGATACATAAACTCAGTATTGTTATAAATAAACTCACTATTGCGATATATAAACAGTATTGTGATATATAAACTCAGTATTGTGATATATAAACTCAGTATTGTGATATATAAACTCAGAATTGTGATATATAAACTCAGTATTATGATATATAAACTCAGTATTGTGATATATAAACTTAGTATTGTGATACATAAACTCAGTATTGTTATAAATAAACTCACTATTGCAATATATAAACAGTATTGTGATATATAAACTCAGTATTGTGATAAACTCAGAATTGTGATATATAAACTCAGTATTGTGATATATAAACTCAGAATTGTGATATATAAACAGTATTGTGATATATAAACTCAGTATTGTGATATATAAACTCAGAATTGTGATATATAAACTCAGTATTATGATATATAAACTCAGTATTATGATATATAAACTCAGTATTGTGATACATAAACTCAGAATTGCGATATATAAACAGTATTGTGATATATAAACTCAGTATTGTGATACATAAACTTAGTATTGTGATATATAAACTCAGTATTGTGATAAACTCAGTATTGTGATACATAAACTCAGTACTGTTATAAATAAACTCAGAATTGCGATATATAAACAGTATTGTGATATATAAACTCAGTATTGTGATATATAAACTCAGTATTGTGATACATAAATTCAGTATTGTGATACATAAACTCAGTATTGTGATACATAAACTCAGTATTGTGATACATAAACTCAGTATTGTGATACATAAACTCAGTATTGTGATACATAAACTCAGTATTGTGATACATAAATTCAGTATTGTGATACATAAACTCAGTATTGTGATACATAAACTCAGTATTGTGATATATAAACTCAGTATTGTGATACATAAACTCAGTATTGTGATACATAAACTCAGTATTGTGATACATAAACTCAGTATTGTGATATATAAACTGAGCATTAAGATATATGTAAGGAATTATAGCTCTTTTAAAGAGGGGAATCAAATCTAAATATTCGAATTGCTTTAATTGAACTGATTCCAAATTTAATTAGTTTATACTTCATTAACGGTTCGTCCAGCGAACGTAAAGTCAGTATATCTTCACAATTCGGTTTATACTACTTCGTGGCCAACGAGAATACATAAAATACACGACCCAAGACAATGCTTCTTTATAAATGAAACAAGAATTTATTGAGCTACTTCTAAGGTTACATGGAACTACGCTAATGAAAACAAACATAGACACACATACACACACACAGTTTACTGAAGAGTTGATTAACGAAATTTGAATGAAGTCCCAAGAGTCTAGTAACTTAAGTTATTCGCGTTTCCTTGTGATGCAGCAGGTTTTGCAGTTCTTCTCAAAGTTTCTTTGTTCAAAGACTTTAGGCTTTTGAAGATTCCGGCGGTCACAAAGTTTCAACAGAGTGTTTGACATCTAGATGACAAGAATGCTAGCAGCGCCTTGGAGTAGGCAGTTCAAGCAGTTCAAGCCATAGCGAAAAAGCAAGCGTGCTGAATTCGTTCAGACATTGGGGTTTTGTCCGAGCTGATTTGGTCCATCCCACGACGCGATCTTCCAATCGACTTGTTGCAAGGCGGAGCGTGCATACCTTAACATGATGCTTCAATTTATTACATGGGGAAATATCTTTGCAGGCTTTGTTTAATAACGTCTATAAAGTGTCATACAACACACACCGTTCAAAATACCATATTTTCATTCATTTCACAGTCTTGCAAATATCGTGACCATTCGTTCAACACTATACTTTCCATATCTTACTCATTTAATAGCACTATCTGCTAAAAGGGGTTATAAAACATTGCTTAAAGTTGTGCTGGTTACATTGAACACATCAAGCATATATAAGATATAAAACATATTATTTGTGAGTATAGTTGCCCTTTTATATTTCTCAGTGATTGTCTTTTGAGATTGTTTATTGAAAAGTTCAGTTCGTAGAAAGAGTCACAAGCAAGTCGCAAGTCAGGGGACAAGCTGTATGGAACCTTTGTGTTGAGGTCCATTAATTATTAATGATTCTTGATACAAAGGGTCATTGTGAGATCTTGTGATCAAGTTAATTTCATCAACTCTTTTGAGTGGATAACAACAGGCTGACAGGAAACCACCTCAGGATATCGACGTCACATGATTAGTTAATGATTAGTTTTTCTGATGAGTGGGAGTATTTTCGGACAGAGTTCTCTGTTCTTGAATCACGTTATCACTTCTCTTAATGCTGACATAAGGTTTTTAGCAACTCTCCTCCTTGACAGGAAATGGGTCAATTTAAGCATGGTTGGTCCTTAGTTGATCATTAAGCAAGTGCAACCGCAAACAAATATTCTGGGATAAAGTAATCCATATGAAAACAATGCGATGTCCAGTCTTTCACGTCTCCCTTCATTATATCTATAATGTTCCACGTGAAGTTCGCGGCGTGTAAAACAAAGCAGCGAGACTGTTCTTCAAGGTTTTTTTTTTTTTTTTTTAATTTTACTGTTTGCTTTGCGCCGAGAGGAAAAAGACATAATTCACCCCAAGAAGATGTGCTGAGGATTACCTCAGGATTTGAGTTTTGGATTTCCTCAGAAAAAAGAATGAAGCGCTTTATCCAGCAGATATCATAAACATGAGACATGAGTAAGTCTTTATATATATATATATATATATATATATTAGTGGTGGGCATAGATTAATTTTTTTAATCTAGATTAATCTCACTGTAATCTTGGAATTAATCTAGATTAAAATGGCTCATTTGTATTCTGCCCAAGGCATTCAAATTATGTTCAATAAGATGTACTTGTTAATACTGATAGAGCTGTGCTGCACTCAAACATAGTAGTTTGACGACGACTCTTCCCCTGCGCTACATTGCTTGGCCCGGCATCTTCCGCTTTAGCTAAGGGATGCTTTGCGTTTAGCTGGTACTTGAGACTGAAAGAACTCCTACAGTAAACTAATTCTGCATTGTACAAGTTGCAAACGACCTTAAGCCTGTTTCACACACACTCCGTCTGCAGTGCGTATGCGTTGCGTATTTTATTTTATTTTTACGCACCCATGTTAACGGATTCCAGCGTTCACGCGGTTGTGGTCCGTCAGTGCGTTCCAGGAGCGGTGCGTCTGCAGCAGTGCAGCGATCGTTTACGAGTCTATTTTTTGCTGTGCTGCATGCGCTGAATTAAAATGACAGCGCATTGTTCGCGGTAAAAATTAACATGGATTGACACGGAAATGCAGTAATTTCACAATAAATGAATACTAATTAAAGCCTACTGTTTTTCACACACAACACGTGGGTTTTGGCTAGGTTTAAAACAAGAAAAAGAGCACCTTTAGATAAATGAGGCAACATGATATAGGCCTATGCACTTTTATGGAAGCAGAAAAACAAAGTTCATTAAGAACCGTGCGATTGCTTGTAATAAAGATTTAAACGCAAAAGGCACGAGAGTCGACTGTTTCTGTCAGTGGTGCTTTCATTTTAAACATTTGCGATAACCCAACAAGAAAAGTAGGCTAATTGTTGTGTTTAAATGTTTTGCCGCTTGCTTGAGCAGCTTATTATACAAACCTAGAAGTCAAATGCATGAATAATATGTTGTTTATATTTATTAAGTTTAAACTAATGTCTATGATTATGAAAGACTGTTACTGTTCTGTGATAAGAGTCACAATTTTTTTTTTTTTTAACATGGTTTGAAATATAGAATAATGAACAAATGTTGTGTTTGTGGACTAAACAGCCGCGGATCAGTAGCGGAGTTCAAACGCGTCCTGTGTGAAAGCACAATGAGTCCGTGCTGCTTCTGCACCACACACACACGGACTGCATACACACTGCAGACGGAGTATGAGTGAAACAGGCGTGAGTCTTGTCGAGGTTTTTTTTGGGAAGCTTGGTAATTTCACAGTAGGCATACACACAGGTTCGAAGACTCGTTCTCGCCCCCTACAGTGCAATTCGTCTAGGTATACATCCGCGCTATACTATCACGGTGAAAGTCATCATAGCTTGCGTAGTATAGACCCAGCTCCCAGCCCAACTTTGAGAATAGATTAACGGCCATATTTTTTTTATCGCCCGATAAGAGTCTCACGTTAACGCAGCACGTTAACGCCGATAACGGCCCACCACTAATATATATATATATATATATATATATATATATATATATATATATATACATATATACATGTATTAGTTTTCACATAACGTGTACACATTTTACTAGTTAGACTTTTTCCAAACTATAATTCCTGACTAAATGTATAATCAGGTGAAACATTTTGAAGTTTTATTCACATCATCTAAATGTTCCACTGTACTACTAGTATCAGTGATCATCACAATAATGTTAATAATGTAGTTTATCATTTAGTTTATTTGAGAGCACATAAACAATATAGACTTTGGAAATTCTAGTTATGTGATGTTCATTTATATGTTTCAACATTACACAATACCAGTCAATACCAGTTTGCCAAAGCAGTAATATTGTGAAATATTTTTACTATTTAAAATAACTGCTTTCTATTTCAATTCAATTCAGTTAAAGTTTATTTGTATAGCGCTTTTTACGATACAAATCATTGCAAAGCAACTTTACAGAAAATTAAGTTTCTACAATATTTAGTAGTAGCTTATCAGTGGTGACTGTCAGTTTATGTGCATATGGCAGAAATGTTCAGAAAAATCAATAAAAGACGTAAACAAACAGACGATTAACACTATTAACAGCAATTATGCAATCAAACTTATAGCAAAATGTGGTAGTTCTGTATGTTGTCTCTGGGTTAGCATCATCTGAGGTCCTCTGAGGGGTTGGCATCATCTCTTCTCAGGTGTTCTGGATCCAGACTGGAGCTTGTGTAAATCCTAGTTACCACGGGATGTAAATCCAGCAGAAACAGAGAAACAAATAGAGACATATTTAGCGTAGCTGCTGTTCCAGCCAAGTAAAATTAATTAGTTTAACCCAAGCTAAAGAATAATAATGCGCATTTGATCAGATATTTGAATATATTTTAAAATGTAATTTATTCCTGTGATCAAAGCTAAATTTTCAGCATCATTACTCCAGTCTTACTCCAAGTGTAACAATATACACTATATCCCATTCAAAAGCTTGGAGTCAGTATATACAGAAATTAAAACTTTTATTTAGCACACACATGATGATAAATAAAAACAATTCATATGATAAATGTTACAAACAATGCTGTTCTTTCAATTTATCAAAAAAAACTAAACTAAACATATTCTCAGCTCTTTTCAACATTAATAATAATAATAATAATAATTTTTTTTTTTTTTTTTTTTTTTTGAGTAGCAAATCAGAATATTAGAATGATTTCTGAAGGATTGTGTGACTGGAGTAATGATGCTAAAAATTCAGCTTTGAAAGTCAGCTTTGATTGTTCCTAATAAACTGTTTAACTGCACTCGCAAGTGAATATTAAATTATGTTGTGGGATAATTAAATATATTCTAAATAAACTACAAACATAAAAATATATGCATTTATTTTGTCTTGTAACTCTTCCCTCTCAGTCACACACCTGACTGAAAGGCTCATTATGCAGCTCGTTATGTGGGTCTTTGTCTTCTCAGGTGTGAACCACACAAATATTCATGATAGTTGACGCCTACTCGCATATGACTTTTACAAACAAAAAGTGTCTTAGAAATTTTAAATTAATCTATTGTTTTCTGTGAGTGAGTAAACAAGATGATTTTCACATCATTTTGAAGCAAAAATTCAAGGCTACAAGCTCCAGGTTTGACAGTCTTGTGAAAAAATGTTCTCTAGGTGTTTTATGACCTTATTTCAGTGACTTCAAAATTGTAGTTTTTTACTAACCACACATAAACGTTGTTTTCTCAAAAACACAATCATGTACATGCATGCTTAGACTTTAGCCATGTATCTATTTATAAGCAACTGAAAAAAGCACAAAAGTCAGGGGATGTCAAAACTTCTCCAGGCCCCAAAAATACCCTTAGACTCCAGAGGCATAAACTCAGTATTGTGATGTATAAATTCACACACACACACACACACACACACACACACCACACACACCACACACACACACACACACACACACACACACAAACTCACACACTGTGCACACACGTGCACACACACACTCACACACACACACCACCACACACACCCTCACACCACACGCACGCACACTCACGCACTCACACGCACGCACACGCACACACACACACACTCACACACATGTGCACAACACGTGCACACACACACTCACACACACACACACACACACACACACACACAACACACAACACTCCGCAACGCACACACACACACTCTCACACACGCACTACCAGCACTCACACGCACACGCACACCCACACACAACACACACCAACTCACACACACACACACACACACACACACACCCTCGCCACGCACAACACCTCACACACCCTCACTCAGCAACGCGACTCCACTCCCTACACACACACACCCCCTCACAACACCACCTCACCTCAACTCACACACCACACACAACACCAACACACTCACACACACTCACACGCACGCACA